>JARYGA010009181.1:0-26050 GCA_030545235.1 Helianthus tuberosus | reverse complement strand
TCAGAGTTTAGTTGTTGAAATGGCTAAGTGCAAAGAAGCGAATATGGCTCTAGTTAGACATGAAAAAGAATTTAAATATGAAATTGAAACTCTAAAGAAAAATGTTTCCGAAGTGACAAAAACTGTTTATCATAAACAAGTTAGTATAAATGATTACATTAACATTGTTGAGGAAACCAAAAAGGAATTAGCCATTGCAAAATGCGAGCATGATGCAATCAAGCAAAAGTTGGAGAGTTATTCTAACTCCCGATTTGTGCTCGATCACATTATTGATGTTCAACAACTGAAGGGAAACAAGAAAGGTGTTGGGTATGAGAAGTGTCCGCCCCCTTTTAGACATAATTATGCCTATATGCCTGATGAAGAAGAAATGCCACGGTTTGAACCCAGTGTACCTCTTGATTATGAGGAAGTTACCACTGGCCTAGGGTTCAAATCGGACAATTCTTCAAGTACATCTTCTAACCAAACAGATTCAACATCTACGAAACAAAGTTCTCCAATTATTGAGGATTATGAGTCGTCGGATGATGAACCAGAATCAGATGTGAGTAATCAGGATAAATCACTTGACAAAATGAAAGGAGTAGAAGTTCCAATTGAGAATCATATTCTGTGTGATCCTCCTACTCCTGCTGTTCAACCTGTTGTCCAACAAGTGATAGATCCTGTCAAGAATGACAAGAAATCTGTGTCTACCGTTAAAAGTAATAATGTGTTGTACACTTTGGTTGGTGATTCTAAAATCTATTCAGATAATGATTTTCCAATTAAAAATGTCAATCCATCATCGATTGATAATGTTTTTGAAAATAACACAAGTAAGTTTTTGGGAAAGTCGATTCCGGGAGTTATTGTAACTCAATGTGATCCAATTTCTAAGGCTGAAATCAAAAAGGAATTTGGAAATCAGAAATCACCATCAAAGCAACAACCTGTTGCTACTAAGGGTAAACAACCAGATCAGCGAGCTCAAAGGCCTAATGTTTCTAAATCAAAATTTGAAACAAAAGGAGCTCGTTATCAGAAGAAAAACAGTATTGTCAAATTTGTGGAATCGATGGGTACGGATAAAATTGAGACTTTTGAAAACAAGTCAAACACCGATTTTGTACAACAAGTCAAAATTTTAAAACGTGATAGCCATAACAATTACACTCAACATTCAAACGGGTGTGATGAAAAAGCAAGTACCTCGGGTTCTACGGGTTCGACATATGCTGGTCAATCGAATTCTCCTAATTTTGTGGAAAGGAGAACATGCTTTAAATGTGGAGAGTTTGGACACATCATTAAAAATTGTCCAAACACTCCAAAAGAAAAATTCGTTGAGAAAGCACCACCTGAAAAGTTTCACCCTTAACGTCGTCCCGTTTCACCAAAACATGATAAACGAGCTGTTAAGGAACAAGAAACGAAACAACGACGTCAAAACGTCAAAGCTGTTGAAAAGGCTTTAAAATTTGAAGTCAAATCTGTTTCAAGGGAACCAAGTTCACCTTTAAAACCAGAAGTTTCAAAATTTGTTTACAAAACTCTATCTGGTGAACAAAAACAAACTTGGAAACCTAAGACGGGTGAAAGTTCAGGGGGAGCTCTTCTGTTACAAAATCATCAAGAAATCGAGATCACCATTTGTGATGCTCAGGGACGACCCAAGACCACTAAGGCTTGGGTCCCCATTCTCAACTAATCATTGATGTTATGTGCAGGGTGTTCCAGGAGGAACTATTAATAGTCATTGGATTGTTGATAATGGAGCATCTAGGCACATGACAGGCGACTTACGGCTTCTATATGATGTGAGAAATATTAAAGGAGGCTATGTCGCGTTTGCTGGAGACGAAGGCGGATACATCACTGGAGAGGGAATGATCTCCAATGATGTTGTATGTTTCGATAAGATCAATTATGTTCGTCAAATTGATCATAATCTTCTCAGTGTGTCGCAAATCTGCGATAAAAAGTTCACTGCGCATTTCGATAATGCCCGTTGTTATGTGCTTAAACCTGGTTTCAAAATTCCAGAGGAATGGATTCTCTTATCGGCTCCAAGAGTTAATGATCTTTATATTCTTGATATGAGCCAAGCGATTACGACTTCTGCACAAGTCACATGTTTTGTCTCGAAAGCCACGGAGAAGGAGTCTATATCTTGGCACAGAAGAATGGGGCACATTCACTTAAGAAAAATGAACCATTTGGTGAAAAACAATCTTGTGAATGGCGTGCCCGTGAGAAGTTTTCATCTACAAGATATCTGTGTTTCGTGCCAGAAAGGGAAACAAACGAAGAATTCTCACCCTCTGAAGAAAATCAACACTGTTAGCATGCCCCTCGAACGTCTTCATATGGACCTCTTTGGACCTATGAGACACAAGAGTGATGATTATTCCAGATTTTCTTGGGTAGCTTTTATGGCACACAAGAGTGATACTCCTGGCATCCTCAAGGATCTTCTTACAATGTTGGAAAATCTCTACACGTTGAAAGTTAAGAGGATCAGAAGCGACAATGGAACTGAATTCAAGAACCGTGTGATGGATGAGTTCTGTACTTCTAAAGGCATTCTTCATGAATACAGTTCTCGATACACTCCACAACAAAATGGTGTCGCGGAGAGGAAGAATCGGACAATAATCGAAACTGCAAGAACGATGTTGGTAGAGTCGGAGCTTCCTGTTCAGTTCTGGGCGGAGGCTGTGTCGACTGCATGCTACACATTAAACCGAGTTCTTACAGTTAAGAGACATGGCAAGGCTTGTTTCGAACTTCTACAGAAAAGGAAACCGGATCTTTCATTACTAGAACCTTTTGGCGGTCCATGCACTATGATTGAGCCGGATGGAAAGTTTGGCGCGAAAGCTATCGAGGGTTTCTTCCTTGGATATGCTACTCTGAATTTTCGTGTTTGGAATCTGGCTACCAAAAAGATTGAGCTATGGAGTGAAGTAAGGGTTCAAAGGTATACAAGTCATGTTAGGGCTCCGGGTGATCCTTGGATGTTCGACTACGATGGGCTATTCAACTGCTTTGATCTGCCAACCTTTGATGAAGATTCTGCAGCTGCTAGAATGTTATTTGATAGTGACAACACTGCTGACTCGCCATTGGTTAGACCTGTTATTGTTAACCCACAAGGTTCTAATTCGGTTAACAACACAGTTCAAAATAAGGAATTTGAAGATGCTACTGAGTACAATGAGTCATCGGAAAATGATGAATATCTGGATGCGACTGAAGGCACTTCAGCTCCAGTTGCTCCTGTTCAGGGCACTTCTGTTGATACTCCTCATGTGCAGAATGATGATACTGCTGAAGGGAATGCATCCACTTCTACGCATATTCCAGGTGTGGAGTTGGTTGTTGATCTTAATATTAACAATTTAGCTGTTAATACTCGTGTTCCTGAAAATCCTGAAATGAGGATACACGATACCCATCCACATCAGAATATCATAGGAGATGTCCAACAAGGAGTGGAGACGCGTAATCAGCTAAGAAACAACCAGAGTGCTGGTTTGTATTCAGCTATTAGAGAATCTGGTCTCCAAAATGATTGGTCCTTCACGTGTTACGTTTCACAAGAAGAGCCGCAATCTTGGAAGGAAGCTTTAAAAGATAATTCTTGGGTTGAAGCCATGCAGGACGAACTGCAGCAATTTCAAAAGCTTGGCGTTTGGAAGCTTGTTGAAAAACCGGAGAATTACAAGAAAATTGGCACACGATGGGTTTATAAATGCAAGAAGGACGACCGTGGAGTTGTTATTCGCAACAAAGCGATATTGGTTGTTCAGGGATTTCGCCAAATTGAAGGCATTGACTACAATGAAGTTTATGCACCTGTTGCACGTCTGGAAGCTATTCGGATCTTCTTAGCTTATGCTTCTTTCAAAGGATTCAAAGTTTTCCAGATGGACGTCAAAAGTGCTTTTCTTCATGGTATTGTTCAAGAAGAGGTGCACGTCGAACAACCTCCAGGTTTTGAAGATCCTATTCACCCCGATCGGGTTTGGTTGCTCAACAAAGCTCTTTCTGGTTTACATCAAGCACCTAGGGCTTGGTACGCAACCTTATCAAACTATCTTCTGGAGAATGGATTTCGACAAGGTCTTATTGATTGCACACTCTTTATCAAAGAACAAGATGAAGATCTTCTGCTGGTGTAGGTATACGTTGATGATATAAAATTTGGTTCTACTAATGATTCTTTGTGCAGGCAATTCGAAAGTGTTATGCAGGAAAAGTTCGAAATGAGCGCTATGGGGGAGATGAATTTCTTTTTGGGCCTACAAGTTCAACAAACAGAGTCTGGGATATTCATCCATCAGACTAAATATGTTGGTGACATTTTGAGTCGATTCCAAATGTCAGATGCAACGCCCATTGGTACCCCACTTCCGTAGAATCACGGGATTACTCCGGATTTGAAGGGTGAAAGCATCAACTCCTCGTACTATCGCGCCATGATCGGATCTCTCATGTATCTCACCGCTTCGAGGCCTGATATCATGTATCCAACGTGCCTGCTTGCAAGATATCAAGCAAACCCGAAGGCCTCTCATCTGTCAGCTGTCAAAAGGATTTTACGCTATTTGAAGGGATGCCCAGACCTCGGTCTTTGGTACCCTAGGGATGATAGTTTTGAATTAATTGCATACAGTGATTCTGATTTTGGTGGTTGCAAAATTGATTGCAAATCGACAACAGCAGGATGTCAGTTCCTAGGAAATCGCCTGGTTACGTGGCAGTGCAAGAAGCAAACGTGTGTTGCTACATCAACATGTGAAGTAGAATACATTGCTGCCTCGAGTTGTTGCTCCCAAGTTCTTTGGATACAACAACAAATGCGCGACTACGGTTTAGAATTCCTATCTACTCATATTTTTGTTGATAATAATGCTGCCTTACAGATCACTAGAAATCCTGTGCAACATTCCAAGACTAAACACATCGACATTAAATATCACTTCATACGTGATTGTTTTGACAAGAGATTAATCGATGTCGTTCATGTCCCCACCAATCACCAACGTGCCGACCAGTTTACAAAAGCTTTTGATAAATCACGTTTTGATTATCTACTTTTGGTCAATGGCATTAAGGTGATTCCCGAGTAAACTTCTTTGGCTGATCGTTTTTGTAAATATTTTCTTTATAAACTCTAAAAAATTCAAAAATATTTTCATTTTCGTAAGCTTTTAGCATTTTAGGGGGAGAAATTTCAAGAAAATACAAAAACATTGCAAAATTTCAAAATCCAAAAAGATGTCTTTACTTTCTGTCTTTTCGTTTGAAAAATGAAAAATTTCAAAAACAATAGGAAAACCAAAAATGAGTTTCTTGGATAAAGGAAAATGATGATGTTCACTGGTGTGGTCGGTCAACGTGTTCAAAATGAAAAACAAAAATTGAGAAATGATAAGTATCTCTACTAACGATGTATCGGTAGGCTCACAATCAGACTAAAATGTGCTGGATGATACAAACCTAACAAACTTCAAGTCAGGTGGGAACCATTCATTGGCATATGGTCTTAGTACCGAAATTTCGTTTGAGAGATTGCCGAGATCTGAAATATTCGGTCTTTATGCTGCTTATCATCTGTGTATCATGGTTGTATCAAACCGTAAAAATAACGGAGACGAAGTCTAAGATCTTCCATGATACTATACATACGTGTACACATTGCATTCGACCTCAATAAGTGATCAACAATCACATGTCCAAACAAATAAGTGATTATATATCACAGATTCTTTGCGGGAGTCAAGTTCGTCTCTCTGCTGTACGAAAGTACTGACCTGTTCACGGACTTGCTCTTATGCCCTCATGCATCTGAAAATCAAGTTCCTCATCAATAAGTGATTTTATCACATAGGGCTTGTTTTCAAACAAAATAAGTGAGTTTCTCACATTTTTATACGGTCAAACAGATGATAAACGATATACTCACCTGTAAGATGAATTCTCATGCATACCTTGGTACGGGAATGTGTCGTGAGTGGATTCACACCGACAAGTAAGTATAATCCTTACCGTTAATCGTATCTCTTAATTATGATTACGTCTGATCAGTTTGAGCTTATGTGGACAACAATATCGATAATCGAGGTAGTATACTTATCCAGAGCTTTAAACAGAAATAAAAATCATGTTGACTAAGACCGTAAGCTGGTATGATTCTTTTTCCTTGAAACTCGCATAAAGATTGCACTTGTACAGTTGCTTATTGCTTTTTACAGTTTACTGTATTTTCGTTTAGTTTATCGCGCTTTAAATTTGTTTTTATTGTATTTTGTAAAGTTCGTTTTTGATTAAGCCGAAGTTGTTGCTTGGTGTTTTCTGCCGGAAGCCTAAAACCTCTTTCATAAAAAGTTCTTGCATTTGGAAACTCCATAAAAATTGAAATGTGTTCAATTAAAATCAAAATCTGTTCAATCTGCAAAATCTTTCATGCCTCTGTGTTTTTGAAAAATTGATGTCGACGAAACAAATTTATGTCGACGAAACAAACCAGTGACGATGAAACAAGTCCGTTTCGTCGAAGATATGACGAAACGCAACAGCCCAAATCCGTTTCGTCATGGGCTAAAGTTTCAGGCCCAAGTCCAGCCCATTTGCTCCGTTTCGTCGAAGCCCATACCTGTTTCGTCGTTTTGTCCGTTTTGTCGATATGGAGTCGGTGTATAAAAGTCCAAACTGTCAGATAGTTGCTCACTTTTTCAAACTATCACTATTCATCATCTCCAAACACTCAAAAACCCCCATACCTACGGTTACCCTCTCAATCACTCAAATCATCCATTTTTTCCCAAAATCTCACAATATTCAAAGGTGCAAACTTGTTCATGCTCATGTTTTTCATATATTGCACCGTCGGTTTTCATCGGAAACCCTCGGAGACCCTCTGAGACTGTGTTTTCTTTGATACATTATGTTTTGATGATTGAACTTGTTGTAGTTTCTACCTGTATCTGTTATATCTAGGGTTATATATGTTTGGTTTGCCTTGATTTGGGTTTTGGTTTAAGTAACTTAAAACAGGGGTTGTTGTTTGTGGTGGGTTTAGCGTCCTAAACGGATTTTTGACCGGAAATCTCATCCCCATTAGATTTTGGGTATGTTTTCGACTTGGTTTGGGTTAAACAAGTCACAATGTGTAAAGTGTGATGATCTGTTCATGGTTTAAACCTCATACGGCGAAACGCCCAATTTCCAAAACCCTAACTCCGGCGAATCAGAAACGGCGAAACAGACACGGCGAATCAAATCATGGACGAAACAGATCCGTTTCGTCGAGGTAATGTCGGCGAAACAAACTGGTCAATGGTCAACTCCGTTTCGTCGCAGACCTTTCCGTTTCGTCGAAGTGTTTCTATTTCGTCGTCCAAGCCTTAGGAAATTTCACAGTTTGTAAATTGTTCACAGTAGACATGGTTTGATAGGTTATCTGTCAAGTGGATACATGAACTTGTATCCATACATATCTGCATATGTAATGTGATTGTTGCTTATTGTGGAAATTTACATGTACAGATGGCACCGAAAGAACGCAAGAAACCGACAAAGAAGGAAAATAAATCTGAAGAGGAGATTATGTCCGAGAAGCGTCATAATCAAATTGCCTATCTGGATCCTGAAGAAAAGCTCGTGGAACTGAAAGATATCACGAAATGGATCAGGGAGTCACGGATCAATCATGCGGTTACCTTTTCGACACCAGTTTACAAATCTCTTGTGAAAGCTTTCTGGGATTCTGCAAGCGTTATACAATTGGATGGAAAAGAAGTTATTAGGGGTCGTGTGAATAAGTTAGATGTCATAGTCTCTCCGGATATCCTGAACAAGGTTCTACAGTTACAAGATCATCCTGATGCTCCAGATTCTATTCCTATCATGTGTACAAGAGGCTGCTTGCTACGAATGAAGTGTAGAGGAGACATCTTAAGCAAACAAATCAACAAAGGGGATCTGCCATTACGCTACAAGTTTCTGTTGCATATTCTAATTCAGTGTCTGAGCAATAGACGAGCTGGATATGACATGGCTGGAAATGATCTTGTTGGCTTCATGGTAGCGTTGGTGTTAAACAAACCGTTTAGCATCTCAAAGTATATCTTCGCCAACATGAAAGAGAATATGAAGAGAACAGGAAGTAGAACAACCGGGAACAAGTTCTGGATGTATCCGCGGTTTCTTCAGATGATAATGAATGTTCAACATCCTGGTCTTCCGAAAGCTGACAATGATGTTCTGAAAATAGAAGCAATGAACCTCAACTCTTTAAGAATAATCAAGAACCTTGCTGCCAAGAGATACAAAGAAAGCGTTCCTCCAAGAAAGTTATTTGGTGCTCTTGGAAATCTAGATTACATTGCTCCTTCTGATGATAAATGGCGTCACAATGACAGCCAATCAGACGACGAAGAGCCAGAGTTAAAGAGAAGATATCTTGAAAAATTCGGTCCAGAGGATTCTGAATCGTCAGGCAGTGATAGTGATGACGAAGGCGATGATGGTGGTGATGCAGGTGCCGTTGGTGCATCTAGCACAGGTGCAGCTGGTGGTACATCAGCTGGTGGTTCATCACCAGGTGGCGATGATGAGTCTGACTCTAGTTCTAGGGATCATGTAATCGAACCTGGATACGAAATGTATCTTGATGAACGAGGCGTTAAAAGATACAGAAAGATTAGAACAGAAGATGATCCTGAATACGTCCCAGAGGATCCTGAAGCAGAAAGAAGAACAAAAAGGAAAGCTGAGAAAGCTGTTGCATCTCAAAAGAAGAAAGCAAGAAGATACTTAGCTACTTCTACTCGGCAAACTGTGCCTCAAGAGCCTTCATCTGTACCTCAGGAGCCTGTACAAGAAACTCCTACTGTAGTTACATCAGCTGCAGAAACTCCTGTAGTTACATCAGCTGCTGAAACTCCAACTGTTACCCCTCAGGCCATTCCTCAAAGAACTATGGCTTCTACAATCAGAGCAACCACTTCGCAGCTTAGTCCTGAACGTCAAAGGATATTTTCAGGATATTCTCAAGACGAAAAGAACAGATACCTATTCTCTCAACTTGAAGCAGCTGCTGATCGTATTCAGAAGCAAACTCATTTCATTAATCTCACGAAGAATGATCAGGTCCGTCAATTGGTGGAAATTAACAACTTGAAGTCCACTGTTGGTCAACAACAAACGGTGATAGAGCAACAACAAGCTGAGATTGATTCACTTAAAGCTGAGAATGCTCGTTTGAAGGCTGCTGAAGAAGAGAGAGAGAGAAATAACACTATACTTCAAACGCGGGTTGCTGCTCTGTGGGATTATCATTGTAAACAACAAGAAGTACTAAAGAAAAGGGACGATGATTCCGAAGATCAAGGGAATCCTGACACTTCTGGTACATCACAGAAGCAGCCAGCCGCTACATCTTCTGCAGTCATTGTAGTTCAACCCCCAGTAGTCGAATCTACTCAGGGAACTTCTTCTGGAACAGTTCAGCATATCGAAGGTACATCTTATGTTCCAAGCAGTGCTGATATTGCTTTACATGCTATTCATCCAGTCACGGGAGAGTTACTTGAAGAAGGAGAACTAATAGAAGATCTTTCTCATGAGCAATTGCTTGCTCTACAAGCTATGAGAGAAATTGATGATGCTGAGATAGATAAAATGTCGACTGAGACTGAAACAACTAATGTTGAAGATATCGATGAGATCGTATTTGAAGGCGAAGCAATAAAATTAAAGTATGTTCGAAAAGATGGTACTGAATTCGCTCCGTTTGATGAAGATTGGATGAAGGAGAATATTGATGACATAGACGAGCACTTAAGGAATCGTAATTCGTCTGAAAATGCCACAGATGCATTCTCTGAATAGCGAAAACAGTTTCTATCAAAAGTTCACAAGCATGTGCCTGAAAGCACTCAAGTTGACTACTTGCAGCTTGAAAAGGCGAAGCCGAGTGGAAGAATTCTATGCTGGATGTTTGTTAAGGATATACACTGCGTCGCCATCAAACGTGAATACGGTATCCAGTACTTCAATTCATTGCTGAGCATTCTATCTTTGCCATTTTATGATGTTGCAGCGTTGACGAAGCTTGAGCTTGTTAATCATTCAAACTTCGAAGGCGCTACTTTATTTGAGCGACTGATAAAAATGAACAAGAAGTCAGGCTGGAAGGATGAATCATACAAGCCACAGTTTCCCATCTATCAACAGATCAAGTTTACTCTTGATCAGCCAACCAACACTGGCAGATACAAGCTTGTGTATCAGCCACCAAGAGTTGTAGATAAAATCCCATTAATGCCGATGCAGCAGGATTTTCTTGAAGATATGGCATTATGGTGCTACGACTCAGACACGCATGAAGCTGTGATCGTGTTTAGAGGTGATCGTGCAAATTACCGGATGTTGGATCCGATGTGGATCGTCAACATGTCCGAGGCTGACATTAACAGATTATATCTTCACGACATTTTCTATGAAGATCAGGATGCAAATCAAGCTCTGCGATTCCAGCGCGTCACATGTTTTTGCTATTACCGGGGAATACATTCGGGCAGTTCGTGGTCCGAACAACACTGAGATGGAAGATTAGAAGACCAAAGACGAGTAACAGACAAGGGGGAGTTTGTTGATGCATTTATAGTGTCTGTAACTAGTCTTGTACTTAATGATGTATTTTGTACTGTCTTTAACGTTTATCGAGTCTGTATTTCCCGTCGACCAAGTCGGATATCCTCCTATCCGCTTGTGTCCGACTTATTTGTCTTTGTTTGATATGTAATGTACAACGAACAATGCATATTGCATTAAAGGGTAGAATGGTCACTATGATGTTTATATGTTCGATCTGTTTGCTGTCTGTTTGCAGCAAACAGAACAACAGTTGCAGTCCTCGACGAAACAGGCTGTTTCGTCGAACACATCACGACGAAACAGAATTGTTATCATTTGGTTTTGTTTCGTCGACAGTCATGACGAAACAGACTTGTTTCGTCGTCTGTTGGGCTGCTTCAGGCCCAATGTGTGGCCCATATCCTGTTTCGTCAATACACCTTGTGTTTCGTCGTAAACTTGGGCCTAGGGACTATATAAACAACTTCTAGTTTCACTCAGAAACTAGATGAGAAAATACCCTTAAAGAAACTCTGTCAAAATTCTGTTAAAACTGTGTTTGTATCAGTTTGTAATCGGTTCTCATCCCGTTTAATCAATAGAGTGTGTTTCATTGATTAATACTGTGTTGTTATTGCTTTATATGTTTGATTTGGCATAGTTACGTGGATTCCGCACACGTGACCGTGTTTGCTATAAACAAGTGATTCGGTTCGTTATCGATCCTCAGATTTCGGGACCTACAACATATACACGTGTGATTTAGTTTACGAAGATTTTTCAATGCCGAGAACCTCGATCAGAGAGTAAAAAAGGTGTAAGGTTCACAATGGAGTAAAATTAAAATGGGATATACCGGGCTAGGATTAGTGTTACAGGAACAAGGGCCAAACCAACCACCCAAGAATGGAATTGTCAAGTTAAAACACTTGAAAACCTCCTAAAAGCATCTTTTCTTGCCACCAGACCATTCTCCATCAATTATCAATCTGATGCTGTCACTAAACACATTCCTTAAATTGTAGCTATTTGTTGAGTGTTTTTTTTGTGTCTAATCCGCATATATATCACCATTGCCCTTGATTTTCTTGACTGTATATCTCTTAAATATCAACATATACACGTGTGATTTAGTTTACGAAGATTTTTCAATGCCGAGAACCTCGATCAGAGAGTAAAAAAGGCGTAAGGTTCACAATGGTGTAAGATTAAAATGGGATATACTGGGCTAGGATTCGAGTTACATGATCAAGGGCCAAACCAACCACCAAAGAATGGAATCATCGAGCGAAAACTCTTGAAAATCTCCTAGAAGCAGCTTTTCTTACCACCTGACCTTTCTCCATCAATTAGGAATCTGATGCCGTCACTAAACACATTCCTTAAATTGTAGCCATTGGTTGAATGTTTTTTTTTGGTGTCTAATCCGCATATATATCACCATTGCCCTTGATTTTCTTGATTGTATATCTCTTAAATGTAAACATATACACGTGTGATTTAGCTTACGAAGATATTTCAATGTCGAGAACCTCGATCAGATAGTAAAAAAGGTGTAAGGTTCACAATGGTGTAAAATTAAAATGGGATATACCGGGCTAGGATTCGATTTACAGGAACAAGGGCCAAAGCAACCACCCAAGAATGGAATCGTCGAGCGAAAACACTTGACAACCTCCAAGAAGCAGATTTTCTTGCCACCAGACCTTTCTCCATCAATTAGGAATCTGATGTCGTCCTTAAACACATTCCTTAAATTGTAGCCATTTGTTGAGTGTTTTTTTTGGTGTCTAATCCACATATATATCACCATTGCCCTTGATTTTCATGACTGTATATCTCTTAAATGTCAACATATACACGTGTGATTTAGTTTACGAAGATTTTTCAATGCCGGGAACCTCGATCAAAGAGTAAAAAAGGAGTAAGGTTCACAATGGTGTAAGATTAAAATGGGATATACCGGGCTAGGATTCGAGTTACAGGAACAAGGGCCAAACCAACCACCCAAGAATGGAATCGTCGAGCGAAAACACTTGACAACCTCCTAGAAGCAGATTTTCTTGTTACCAGACCTTTCTCCATCTATTAGGAATCTGATGCCGTCACTAAACACATTCCTTAAATTGTAGCCATTTGTTGAGTGTTTTTTTTTGGTGTCTAATCCGCATATATATCACCATTGCCCTTGATTTTCTTGACTGTATATCTCTTAAATGTCACCATATACACGTGTGATTTAGTTTACGAAGATATTTCAAAGCTGAGAACCTCGATCAGAGAGTAAAAAAGGCGTAAGGTTCACAATGGTGTAAAATTAAAATGGGATATACGGGGCAAGAATTCGAGTTACAGGAACAAGGGCCAAACCAGCCACCTAAGAATGGAATCGTCGAGCGAAAACACTTGACAACCTCCTAGAAGCAGATTTTCTTGCCACCAGACCTTTCTCCATCAATTAGGAATCTGATGCCGTCACTAAACACATTCCTTAAATTGTAGCCATTTGTTGAGTGTTTTTTTTTTGGTGTCTAATCCACATATATATCACCATTGCCCTTGATTTTCTTGACTGTATAACTCTTAAATGTCAACATATACACGTGTGAATTAGTTTACGAAGATTTTTCGATGCCGAGAACCTCGATCAGAGAGTAAAAAAGGTGTAAGGTTCACAATGGTGTAAGATTAAAATGGGATATACCAGGCTAGGATTCGAGTTACAGGAACAAGGGCCAAACCAACCACCCAAGAATGGAATCGTCGAGCGAAAACACTTGACAACCTCCTAGAAGCAGCTTTTCTTGTTACCAGACCTTTCTCCATCAATTAGGAATCTGTTGCCGTCACTAAACACATTCCTTAAATTGTAGCCATTTGTTGAGTGTTTTTTTTTGGTGTCTAATCCGCATATATATCACCATTGCCCTTGATTTTCTTGACTGTATATCTCTTAAATGTCAACATATACACGTGTGATTTAGTTTACGAAGACTTTTTAATGCCGAGAACCTCGACCAGAGAGTAAAAAAGGCGTAAGGTTCACAATGGTGTAAAATTAAAATGGGATATACCGGGCTCGGATTCGAGTAACAGGAACAAGGGCTTACATCCGTCGTCTTCGTCTTATATCGAGTCTCGGGTTCGTTGCAGATCTGAACAAGAGTGATGTGATCATTCTTGACGATGACATCATACAAATAACATAATCATTGCATCATGGAATCCTACAAGACAAAAAAGAATATAACATCACATGAAATATTTGGTTTCGCTTGAAAGAATGAAATAGGATTTCACTTGAATTAAAGTAGGAGGTTTCGCTTGAACAGGAGCATGTGTCTTTCAAGCGAAATAGCATTGCTTATATATAGGTTTTCGTGTTTGTCATTTGAAGCAAGACTAGGAACTTGTACCGAAGTGCTGCCGGTATTTCTCGTGAATGTAATAGCTGCTAAATCAATATACAAGAGGTTTAAAGTGATATTCTAGCTGTTTCAAGCCTATACGTCTGTTTCCGCCTTTCGTATAGTCTAAAATCTCTTCTGAACGACTCGTTTGGGTCTCAAATCGATCCTACAAGTGGTATCAGAGCACAGGAGGAAGAGATTTTGCCAAAACAGCCTGTTTTAGTCACTTTTTCTGATTTCTACATCTTCTTTTTCAAACTTAAAAATTTTTTACGGTTAAAATTGGCTCAAATTCACACATATTATGCGCAATCATGTATTAACAAATCCTGGAAAGTTTTAGAAATAAAATCGGTTTAAATCTGGTTCAAATTGTTTTTTCGCTTGAAAAGTTGTTCGATCTTGCTGACGTCATCGGCATTTCAAGTGGGATCCAGGTATTCATTCCGCTTGAAACGACATCTTGCTTGAGTTTACACCGTGTGTCTGCTTGAAAACTACATCTCGCTTGAAATATGTTTTGATCTCGCTTGAAATTGACATCTCGCTTGATATATGTTTTGATCTCGCTTGAAAATGACGACCGCTTGAAAACACTGTCCGCTTGAATTGTTTTTCACGTGAAAGTGCATAAAATTGTGAGAAACTTTAAAGAAGGTTGTCGGTTTGTATGTGTTATTGCCAGCTTTAGTGTGTCAGTTGGTCACATGAGTGGTCCGTTCATGGTTTGCATGTGAAATAGTATTGGTTCTATCAAAGATCAGAATTCACGTGAACACATAAATCGATTTGACAGAATCCATGTGACTCCAAATATCGGCCCAATCACCTAATTGAAGTGGATAGTTATTTTGACCTAAAGTCCATTACATATTTGCAGCCCAATCAAAGCCAACTTAAAATTGTGGGTTGCGTGCAATGTATTAAAAAGAAGTTATTGTCGGTCCACTTGTAATAATTGGCCCAATCATAGTTGGTTATCACTTATTGATTGTCGATTTAGTGGATTATTCACGGTAACAGTCCACTTAATTCTCGGCTCAAATCATTCTAAGCCTATCCAACAAGTGTATCACATCAGTTCATTTTCAGGCCTATTCATTCATTGATCTCACTTCAACAACATTGAAACGAGTCCATAAATCTTCGACACGAGTCTTAGATTGTTTTCATCAACACACTCTTACGTATTCAGTCCGTTTAAACTGATTGTTTGTTTGTTTGTTTCATGTATTTTTACAAGGTGATACAACTCTTTTGAGACCAGTACTTTTGAAACAAGAAAGTTTGTGTTTTGTGAACTTTGAAAATCCGAAACATGGACGAGGATTTTTACAACGCATTCGCTACCCCAGTAACCCCGATTAGTCTTGCACAGAATACGATGTTGGAAAATGAGACGGGTACGATGCAAAAACCACCTAAACTCATGAACATCGAGGAGTATAAAGGTTGGGAAGGTCATTTTGAAAACTGGGTACAAGCCAATTATTTGGATGCTTGGGAATGTGTCGAGACGAAATACATTAGACCGATGAATGATGATGAAGAAGTTATAGCAATTAAAGATCTAAGTGCCGATGCTAGAAAGAAATACAAAAATGAGAAAATGATGCTAAGTCTTTTACAACAAGCTGTGAAAGAAGACATCTTGGTGTTATTGCAACATAATGGAACTTCTTACTCAATCTGGAAAGCGTTAAGATCGAAGTTTCATGGAAGCCAAGAAATGGTTAAAAACAAAAAGTCACTTTTAAAAAAAGAGTTTGATCTGTTTCGTGGGTTAAAAAATGAAAGCACAAGACAAATTATTGAAAGATACTGCAATTTCCTAGCTAACATGAAGAGGTTGAGCATTGAGAAAGATAATGAAGAGTTGACCGAGAAGCTTGCTGATGCTTTGCCACACGAGACTTGGGGCACATATCTCATTATGCTTAGAAACAAGAAAGGTTTTAGCAGTCTGACACTTAGCAAGTTCATTGAAAAGATTGAAGCTCAGGAGATGGAGCAGAGAAAAGTTTTAAGAATGAAAGATTTTGATGGTGAACAAGACATCGGACTTTATTACAAAGGTGGTGTTAGTGATAAATCTACCAATTTGTCACCAAAGGTTCAAACAGCATTCAATGCAAAGAATTCATCTGAAAGTTCATCCAAAGGATCAAAAAGCAACAAAATTTTTCTTCATATCCATCTTTTGATCCAAACATTTCGGCAACAAAGAATGGCAAGAAGTTACAGTGCAACATTGTACTGAATCTGGAGAATGATGAGGATTGTTCAGCAGAAATGGCTAAGAGTCATATGTCTTTGTTGGGAACTGTGTTGGAATCTTATGGTAGTTTTGTTGCAGGTCGGATCAGGAATCCAATGCATACAAAAGAGGATTACGATCAGATTGACGCTGAAGAGCTGGAACTGATGGATATTAAATGGTGTTTGGCAAGTGTGTTGAGACGAGCTGAGAAATTTAAGCAGATCACAGGAAGAGATGATTTACGTGAAGCTAATATTTCTACTTTGGGTTTTGATAAATCTAAAGTCACTTGTTTTCGTTGCAGGGAAAAAGGACACTTCAAGAGGGAGTGCAAAAACCGCGAAGCAAGTGGAGCTCAAAATCCGTTTAACAACAACAATGATTACTACCGGAAGGCTATCTATCATCAAGTTGCTCAACAACAACAAGAACCACAAGTGGCTCATGGAAGAAAAGTGATTGAAGAATCTTCAAAGAGAGCTTGCATGGTAAATCAAGAAGATTTCAGCTGGGACAAATATATTTCAGTTGACAACAAAGCATGTTTGATAAATTAAGAAGATGAAAAATTGCCAGAAGGCTTTAGCTGGGCAAATTTCAACTGGGATGATCATTGTACGGATAAAGAGATTCTAAATTAAAAAGCCTTTGTAGCTCGAGTTGAAGAGGATAGTGATGATGATCGTGAGTATTGGTCAAGAAGAATGGCAGATCATTTGAAAATGATGGCTGAAAGTGATAGTGATGATGATCAAGTTAAAAAGAAAAAGAAAAGGATCAAAACACCAGTCAGCAGTGATGATGAGGAAGTTCCCATGATTAAGAAAAAGGTAAAAACTCCAGTTAGCAGTGATGATGAACCTGTTCCAGTGATAAAGAAAAAGATAAAAGATGTTCCAAAATTCAAAGTTGATGAAGAAGTTGATGCTAAAAAGATTCCAGTGAAGTGTGAAAACTGTGAAGCCATTAAGAAGCAGAACAGCACACTGATTTATAACTTGAATAGTTTGAAAGAATCTTATGATGTGTTGAACAAAGCTATGAATCAATACAACCAAACAAGTGAAGAACAAGCAACAGCAATGAAGACACTACAAGGAGCTTTCATGATAAAGCAGAAAGTTGTGAACAACTATATTGAGAAGTGTGCTGTGCTTGAACAAAAGTTGGAGACACAAAGAATTGAGACTGAAAGAGTAAATCGGTTGTTGAAAAGTTACTGATGTACTTCTTATGTTATTGACAGGATTTATCCAACAGTAGAACGCATGAAGGCGTTTGAGGAAGAGGAGACTTCTGAGGCAAAGCATTCTGAAGAACGGAAAGGTTCTGAAGAAAAGACTCTTGGAAAGAAGAAAGTAAAGAAGAAGGATACTAAAGAGAATGATTCTGGTAAGAAACAAAGTTTAAGTTACAACAAGTGTCCACCCCTGCTTGAAAATGGATATTCTCCAAGAAATCCAAATTCAGAAAGATTCAAAAAGGCAACAAATTTACAGTGGGAGTTGGAGTCTTCGGTTAATGTACCAGAAAATATTGATGTTACGTTTACATCATCTGACACTGATCATGAGTCCGAGTTAATAAAGAAAGTCGTCGATCAGGTGTTGGATAAAGATGAAACCGAGGAATCAAAGTTGGAGTCAAACTCAGAGTCAAAGTCAGAGTCAGAGTCAAAGACTGGTTCTGAAAGTTCGAGTTCGACAGTCAACAGTCTAAAATCTTCGGATAAAAGGGTTTACAACAAAGAATTCCTGTTATCAAAATCTAATTTGAATGACGAAATGTTTAAAGTCGCATATACTTTGAATGATTCTGACAAATTATATTTTGATGAGGAATTTCCAATAAGAGGTGTCAAACCTGAAATGATTAAAAAGGTTTTCAAACTAACAGAAATTAATATTTCTAAAATAAAATATGTAAATCTTACTGAACAACCTAAAAAATACACCTCACTAGTACAACAAAGATTGAACAAGAAAAAAGGTTACGGTTTTGGTTCTGGTTTTCAAAAGAAATCAAACCATAACGGTAATTTCAAAAAAAAAGATTAGGTTTTATTCCACCAGAAAATTATTAAAATGAAAAATATGTTCGAGATTTTAAATCAAAAATGACATTTGTTTCAGGAACATCAGCAGAAGAAGAAGAAGAAGAAAAGAAAGAATTCTGGAGACAATCGAACAAAGAATTCCTTGCGAATAAGCAAGAAGAGATGAAGATTGTTGATCAGATGAAAGAAACGAGAACCTGTTTCCAATGCAACACTGTTGGTCATATTGCCAAGAATTGTTTCAAGGCAATACAATCAAAACAGGGAGTTTCTCATAAACTGAAAGATAAAGAAGTTGTGTTTGAATCACTAATTGATAGAACTAAACTTTTCAAAAATTCAATTTTTGAAATTGGTGAAAGTTCAAACAGATTTTACAAGAAAAGAGCTTATCTTGACAATCAAAAATGAGTTGTTAAGAAATAGGTTGATAGTTCTAGCAATGATTCTGATTCATCAAAATCAGAGGAGCTATCTTCTGGCGATGAATCTGATTCCACAAAGTCAGAGGAGCCACAGGTTGAGGTAAAAGGTGAAAAATCAGTACCGACTGTGGATGATGTGAATTTTCCACCACTTCGGGTTGAAAATTTTAAAAAGAAATTTGGAAAAGTTGAGATTTCAAATCAATTCTTCTCTGAAAAGAAAGAATTTGATATTGAAAAAGCTTTTAACTCCAAAGTTCATAACATGTTCGGAAAAATGGTTGTCAGGAAGGTCAAAGGAGTAAAGGAATTTTATGAGAAGAAGATGAAGAAAGATAAAATTGAACCATCCCTGGTTTGTGACTGGGATGGTACATACTACGAACAGTAAGTCTTTGGACTTGCCAGAGCTCCCAGGTTGGTAAGAGTGGAGCAGGAATCGGCATCTATCTGTCTTGGTTGGTAATGTTACAAGTGGTAAAGATAGTAAAGTACAGGTGATATTTTAAAATGTTAGTTTTTTTTAAAAAGGATGGTGAATGATCCTACTAGTGATTAAATGAGGTTTATTCTTACAAGTGGTAAAATCAAGGACATTAAGTTGTACTTGTTTTTCCTACAAGTGGTTAATCAAGGTCATTAGGTTGAACTTGATTGGACCATACTTACAAGTGGTTGAAAGACAAGATGATGAACCAAAACCCTAACTTTACAAGTGGTAAAATCACACAAACTTATTTTCTAGAAAAAACCATTTGATTAAAACAAACTTAAGTGTTTTGAAATTAATGAGAAAATAGTTTGTTGTGAGGGGGAGTTCTGATTGTTTATGCCAAGTGAATGGCGAATTGAAGTGATTTGATATCAGTTGTAACGTTGTTTGTACAGTTTGTTTTCAAATTTTTTAAAAGTGTTTGAATTTTCGGGGGAGTAAGAAATTTTTGAAAATCCAAAAACATGATAAAGTAAAAAATGAGTTTTGTTGTCAAAAAGAGGAAATGATAGTACATCAGTGGACGATCATAGCATGCTAAAGAATTGGAAAGTTAAAATGTGATAAACGGTCTCACTGATGATGTGCCAGTAGGTTTTTGCACATTTAGTAGATTGTGACAAGATATAAACCTAAATTTCAAACTTGCTTATATCGTGGGGAAACATCTCTCGGATATATGGATAACCCCCGAAATCTTGTTTGAAAGGTCCCTTTTTCTGAGATACTAGGTCTTTATGCTCAGTGATATCTGGGGTATTATCCCGGGACTTCTGATTTTGCGAAAGCAATGGCCTAGTCCCAGGAGAATACTTTCCGCTTGCTTGAAAAATAGCGCCGCCCACAGCTAAAAAATCATGAAACATTGAAAAATGCTAATCATGGCTGTTGTAAAAAAAAGATCCTCTAAAGGGGACATACCAAAAGTCGAAGCCGTCATCTCTCTGCTGAACGGAAGTTCTGACCTGAGCTCTCACGGTTCTTCGCAATTAACCCCTTACAGATATCATCTGTGGTATACTCACCTGTAAGACTGAATATTGGGATCTGGATACGGGAGTATATTCTGAGGTGGGATACGCGATTGAGTTTAAGTGCTTAAGACATTAACATCGTATCTCGAAGTAGTTGAACTTTGTGTGAAAATTTAAGTGGATCAGTATACTGACAATCTAAGTGAATCGTTTAGAACTTAAAATGTTTAAATCTTAACGGTGTTGGTGATTTGTCTCAGAAACTGATATGATCCTCTTACGCAAACTCACAAAAATAGTGTCTGTAAATATTTCTTTACTGCAATTTTTATATTCAAAAATTCCAAAAAGATTTTTAGTGTGTTTTAGCATAATTTTTTGAAAATTCAAAAAGATTTTTGACAACTGGTATTGGAGAGCTGATTTTCAAAATTCCAAGTGCTAAACATGATGACAATTGGTTTGGGAGAATGTGTTTAAATGAGAAAAGTTTTTGAATATGTGTATACAAGTGGTCATCTGAGGTTTTTATCAACGATAAATCATTCTGGATAAATTTGAGAGGGAATCTGAAATTATAAATTTGTCAAATGTTAAAATTTGTGAAATTTATTTCTGGGTTAAGGATGTGCAGGATAGCCTGGTTTCTGACCCTGAGTAGACAGAGAGCCAGATCATGATTCTGATCCTGTGAAAGCCAGACTACGATCCCAGTACAAGTTGAGGGGGAGTCAGCTAGAGAGAAGGATGTTAGAGTGAGGCAAGAATCAGATAGAGTTTCTGGAAAGAACCCAAAGACTGATAAAGACTGTAGATTGTGAAGACTCGACACTTAAGACTCGTCAACATCTGAGGGGGAGTCTGTTAGTGCTTACATCTGTCGTCTTCGTCTTATATCGAGTCTCGGGTTCGTTACAGATCTGAACAAGAGTGATGTCATCATTCTTGATGATGACATCATACAAATGACATAATCATTGCATCATGGAATCCTACAAGACAAAACAGAATATAACATCACATGAAATATTTGGTTTCGCTTGAAAGAACGAAATAGGATTTCGCTTGAATTAAAGTAGGAAGTTTCGCTTGAACAGGAGCATGTGTCTTTCAAGAGAAATAGCATAGCTTATATATAGGTTGTCATGTTTGTCATTTGAAGCAAGACTAGGAACTTGAACCGAAGTGCTGCTGGTATTTCTCGTGAATGTAATAGTTGTTAAATCAATATGCAAGAGGTTTAAAGTGATATTCTAGCTGTTTCAAGCCTATTCGTCTGTTTCCGCCTTTCGAATAGTCTAAAATCTCTTCTGAACGACCATTTTGGGTCTCAAATCGATCCTACACCAAACCAACCACCAAAGAATGGAACCGTCGAGCGAAAATACTTGAAAACCTCCTAGAAGCAGCTTTTCTTACCACCAGACCTTTCTCCATCAATTAGGAATCTGACGCCTTCACTAAACACATTCCTTAAAATGTAGCCATTTGTTGAGTGATTTTTTTTTGTGTCTAATCCGCATATATATCACCATTGCCCTTGATTTTCTTGACTGTATATCTCTTAAATGTCAACATATACACGTGTGATTTAGTTTACGAAGATTTTTCAATGCCGAGAACCTCTATCAGAGAGTAACAAAGGCGTAAGGTTCACAATGGCGTAAGATTAAAATGGGATATACCGGGCTAGGATTCCAGTTACAGGAACAAGGGCCAAACAAAGCACCCAAGAATGGAATCGTCGAGCGAAAACACTTGACAACCTCCTAGAAGCAACTTTTCTTGCCACCAGACATTTCTCCATCAATTAGGAATTTGATGCCGTCACTAAACACATTCCTTAAATTGTAGCCATTTGTTGAGTTTTTTTTTGGTCTTCTAATCCGCATATATATCACCATTGCCCTTGATTTTCTTGACTGTATATCTCTTAAATATCAACATATACACGTGTGATTTAGTTTACGAAGATTTTTCAATGCCGAGAACCTCGATCAGAGAGTAAAAAAGGTGTAAGGTTCACAATGGTGTAAAATTAAAATGGGATATACCGGGCTAGGATTCCAGTTACAGGAACAAGGGCCAAACCAACCACCCAAGAATGGAATCGTCGAGCGAAAACACTTGACAACCTAGAAGCAGCTTTTCTTGCCACCAGACCTTTCTCCATCAATTAGGAATCTGATGCCGTCACTAAACACATTTCTTAAATTGTAGCCATTTGTTGAGTGTTTTTTTTTGGTCTTCTAATCCGCATATATATCACCATTGCCCTTGATTTTCCTGACTGTATATCTCTTAAATATCAACATATACACGTGTGATTTAGTTTACGAAGATTTTTCAATGCCGAGAACCTCTATCAGAGAGTAAAAAAGGCGTAAGGTTCACAATGGTGTAAAATTAAAATGGGATATACCAGGCAAGGATTCGAGTTACAGGAACAAGGGCCAAACCAACCACCCAGGAATGGAATCGTCGAGCGAAAACACTTAACAACCTCCTAGAAGCAGCTTTTCTTACCACCAGACCTTTCTCCATCAATTAGGAATCTGATGCCGTCACTAAACACATTCCTTAAATTGTAGCCATTTGTTGAGTGTTTTTTTTGGTGTCTAATCCGCATATATATCACCATTGCCCTTGATTTTCTTGACTGTATATCTCTTAAATGTCAACATGTACAAGTGTGTTTTAGTTTACAAAGATTTTTCAATGCCGAGAACCTTGATCAGAGAGTAAAAAAGGCGTAACGTTCACAATGGTGTAAAATTAAAATGGGTTTTACCGGGCTTGGATTCGAGTTACAGGAACAAGGGCCAAACCAACCACCCAAGAATGAAATTGTCGAGCAAAAACACTTGACAACCTCCTAGAAGTAGCTTTTCTTGCCACCAGACCTTTCTCCATCAATTAGGAATCTGATGACGTCACTAAACACATTTCTTAAATTGTAGCCATTTGTTGAGTGTTTTTTTTGGTGTCTAATCCGCATATATATCACCATTGCCCTTGATTTTCTTGAGTGTATATCTCTTAAATGTCAACATATACACGTGTGATTTAGTTTACAAAGTTTTTTCAATACCGAGAACCTCGATCAGAGAGTAAAAAAGGCGTAAGGAACAAGGGCCAAACCAACCACCCAAGAATGGAATCGTCGAGCGAAAACACTTGATAACCTCCTAAAAGCAGCTTTTCTTACCACCAGACCTTTCTCCATCAATTTGGAATCTGACGCCGTCACTAAACGCATTCTTTAAATTGTAGCCATTTGTTGAGTGTTTTTTTTGGTGTCTAATCTGCATATATATCACAATTGCCCTTGATTTTCTTGACTGAATATCTCTTAAATGTCAACATATACACGTGTGATTTAGTTTACAAATATTTTTCAATGCCGAGAACCTCGATCAGAGAGTAAAAAAGGCGTAAGGTTCACAATGGTGTAAAATTAAAATGGGATATACCGGGCTAGGATTCGAGTTATAGGAACAAGGGCCAAACCAACCACCCAAGAATGGAATCGTTGAGCGAAAATACTTGACAACCTCCTAGAAGCAACTTTTCTTACCACCAGACCTTTCTCCATCAATTAGGAATCTGATGCCGTCACTATAAACATTCCTTAAATTGTATCCATTTGTTGAGTGTTTTTTTTGGTGTCTAATCCGAATATATATCACCATTGCACTTCATTTTCTTGACTGTATATCTCTTAAATATCAACATATACACGTGTGATTTAGTTTACGAAGTTTTTTCAATGCCGAGAACCTCGATCAGGGAGCAAAAAAGGCGTAAGGTTCACAATGGGGTAAAATTAAATTGGGATATACCGGGCTAGGATTCGAGTTACAGGAACAAGGGCCAAACCAACCACCCAAAAATGGAATCGTCTTGCGAAAACACTTGACAACATCCTAGAAGCAACTTTTCTTGCCACCAGACCTTTCTCCGTCAATTTGGAATCTGATGCCGTCACTAAACACATTCCTTAAATTGTAGCCATTTGTTGAGTGTTTTTTTTTTGGTGTCTAATCCGCATATATATCACCATTGCCCTTGATTTTCTTGACTGCATATCTCTTAAATGTCAACATATACACGTGTGATTTAGTTTACGAAGATTTTTCAATGCCGAGAACCTCGATCAGAGAGTAAAAAAGGCGTAAGGTTCACAATGGTGTAAAATTAAAATGGGATATACCGGGCTAGGATTCGAGTTACAGGAACACTGGCCAAACCAACCACCCAAGAATGGAGTCGTCGAGCGAAAACACTTGACAACCTCCAAGAAGCAGCTTTTCTTACCACCAGACCTTTCTCCATCAATTAGGAATCTGATGCCGTCACTAAACACATTTCTTAAATTGTAGCCATTTGTTGAGTGTTTTTTTTTTGGTGTCTAATCCGCATATATATCACCATTGCCCTTGATTTTCTTGACTGAATATCTCTTAAATGTCAACATATACACGTGTGATTTAGATTACGAAGATTTTTCATTGCCGAGAACCTCGATCAGAGAGTAAAAAAGGCGTAAGGTTCACATTGGTGTAAAATTAAAATGGGATATACCGGGTTAGGATTTGAGTTACAGGAACAAGTGCCAAACCAACCACCCAAGAATGGAATCGTCTTGCGAAAATACTTGACAACCTCCTAGAATCAGCTTTCCTTGCCACCAGACCTTTCTCCGTCAATTAGGAATCTGATGCCGTCACTAAACATATTACTTAAATTGTAGCCATTTGTTGAGTGTTTTTTTTTGGTGTCTTTTCCGCATATATATCACCATTGCCCTTGATTTTCTTGACTGTATATCTCTTAAATATCAACATATACACGTGTGATTTAGTTTACGAAGATTTTTCATTGCCGAGAACTTCGATCAAAGAGTAAAAAAGGCGTAAGGTTCACATTGGTATAAAATTAAAATGGGATATACCGGGCTAGGATTTGAGTTACAGGAACAAGTGCCAAACCAACCACCCGAGAATGAAATCGTCTTGCGAAAACACTTGACAACCTCCTAGAAGCAGCTTTTCTTGCCACCAGACCTTTCTCCGTCAATTTGGAATCTGATGCTGTCACTAAACACATTCCTTAAATTGTAGCCATTTGTTGAGTGTTTTTTTTTTTTTGGTGTCTAATCCGCATATATATCACCATTGCCCTAGATTTTCTTGACTGAATATCTCTTAAATGTCAACATATACACGTGTGATTTAGATTACGAAGATTTTTCAATGCTGAGAACCTCGATCAGAGAGTAAAAAAGGCGTAAGGTTCACAATGGTGTAAAATTAAAATGGGATATACCGGGCTAGGATTCGAGTTACAGGAACAAGGACCAAACCAACCACCCAAGAATGGAGTCGTCGAGCGAAAACACTTGACAACCTCCAAGAAGCAGCTTTTCTTACCACCAGACCTTTCTCCATCAATTAGGAATATGATGCCGTCACTAAACACATTTCTTAAATTGTAGCCATTTGTTAAGTGTTTTTTTGGTGTCTAATCCATATATATATCACCATTGCCCTTGATTTTCTTGACTGTATATCTCTTAAATATCAACATATACACGTGTTATTTAGTTTACGAAGATTTTTCATTGCCGAGAACCTCGATCAGAGTGTAAAAAAGGCGTAAGGTTCACAATGGTGTAAAATTAAAATGGGATATACCGGGCTAGGATTTGAGTTACAGGAACAAGGGCCAAACCAACCACCTGAGAATGGAATCGTCTTGCGAAAACACTTGACAACCTCCTAGAAGCAGCTTTTCT
>JARYGA010009180.1:0-15165 GCA_030545235.1 Helianthus tuberosus | reverse complement strand
ACATGTCTAATATTGTCGCCAAATCAGTTTAGATGTCAAAATTTATGTCACAAATGTTTAAAATGAATTTTGGCATTAAAGGGGTATTTTGGTAATTTACCTAAGGCATATAAACTACCTTTCATACAACTACTTAAACGTCGTGACCATAAGGTATAACCTCGGAAGGTTATTCCCTATATACTATGGTCACCTAATGTGTTTGGTAGGATCCTAATGATCGACCAAATGGGTCGGGTTCGAAGGTATAAGCGATTTATTAGATCGCTTACCCTTACGACCCTAGACAACGTGGTAATCAGTAGGCATAGTCCCAAGGGACTATAACCATCGTGATTACAATCACGTTGCGAAGTTCAAACGAACTTCGCATTGACCATAAACTGGTCAACGCAGAAAGTCAAACAAAGTTTGACTTTCGGACTCGAAAAACAATAAAAGAACGAAGGAATACTTACGAAGGGTCCCCGAATGCTAATCTAGATCAAAATAGCTCAGGTATGAAACAAAGGTTTCAACTTAGAGCACATTAGATCAAATTCTAGTGGGTTTTGAAGTTAAGTGGGTTGGGTATTTATAGTATTTCCCGAACCGTTAAGATCGTTTCTTGAATAACGTGATCGAATCTCATGCGTACACTTGTTGAAATGTTGTGGTAACTAAAAATGGCCCATAATGAGCTGAAAGGTCAAGTGTGGGTCTGTGGTTGTGAGTTAAACAACTGTGATCAGCTGACTAATCGATCTTATCTGTTCTGGGACTCTGACGTGGGCCGCGTAAAGATTCACACAAACCTTACGCGGGCCGCATGGCCTGTCTGATCAGGAGAAACTTTGCTGAAATTACAGTTTAGGTCCCTGTTGGTGTTTAAGGCCATTTCCGACACTTCTAAGGCCCGTAAAGCCAAGTTTAAGGCCCTAAGATGATGCCTAAACATTGTGGACATGAAACATGCTCAAAAATATCTTAGATGTCGGTTCGTTTGGCCGTACGATCGCGATGTTCGCTTAATTACGACGGAATGCGCATAAGCGCGAAAAACGATCCAAATTGCGCGACGAATGGATTTTTCTCATGCCAAACACTAAAATAAAATATTTTAGTGCTTACATAAATTTTTGGATGTCCGGATGTTTTCAGAACGTAAGTTATGCGCGAAAGTGCAAACTTGTGCACTTTTTGACGCTTTTAGTCCCTGAATGACCCAAAAGTTTATTTTAGCACACCAAACCCCTCAAAGCCTATTTCTAAGCTATGTAAAGGATATTTAAGGTGTGTTTAACTTATGTTCATGTTCCGGAATGTCTGTTACAGTTCAAATTGGCATACTTTCGCAGTTTGTCAAATTTAGTCCCTGTAAGCGAATAGACTTGATTTTGCCATACCAAAGCCTTCAAAACTTATTTCTAAGTTATGTAAAGGTTATTTAAGGTATGTTAAGCCTATTTCAATGTTCCGGAGTGTTCGTTGCATTAAACGGGTTATATTTACGCATCAGTGCGCGTATAACCTTCTAGAAAGCGATTTAGAGTTTGAAATTGAACAAGAATTGATATGTGCAAATGATACACATATTTGTACAAATCCCAAGTATGAAATACAATATTTCATTGGTTTGGTATTTGTTTGATGGTCGCAGTGACCCAGGTATCACAGTCTCCCCTACTTTAGGAAATTTCGTCCCGAAATTTATTTAGAGGAAACTTGTGAGAGCTTGAAACATGAAGTTGAAAAGATCGAACAACATTGGTTAGAGTTCTGAACTTCTAGTAACTTTAATAACATCATGCTTGCAATGTAAGAGGGATACTTATATACAAGTATATAAAGCGTCATTGGTGCGTCCACCGTACCTCCATTACATCGTTCTCATTTTGTTATTGTTGTCACTATCGGTTCTTACACATAATAAATCTTACTGGGTTTCTGTGCACTAAATTTTCATAATTATGTACGCGTCCATAATTAGACAATTCCTTGCACAGTTCACACAGTCTATTTTATAATGTGTAGGGTAAAACCAAATGAACAATCCTGTGATGAGTGTGACTAGACCGCCATAGAGTCCTTTTAATTAAATCAATAAATGATCTAAATAGACTATCAAGGAGTCTGTTCAGCTACATCACTAGATGTCATTCTTTAACCAAATTGTGAATCAATCTTTTTGACTAGACCACTTAAGGGTCTCTTATGAATCATGGAATAGTACTATATAATCCAAGGGTCTTAACTATTACATAGAAGCCCATTCAGGATTTAAGGTAGTACCTTTTTGAATATCCTACTACGAATCCCTTATATAAAGATATGAAAGATTCTACGAGGATTTGGATAACTAATACCCAGAGTATAAAAACACAAAAAGTATAAAAGAAAACATAAGATGAATAAACACATAGTCACATAACCACAAAATTGTTTGTTAATTTGTCTTGTTAATTGCGTACATTCATTTAAAGCATACTAGGAATCCATTTCGTGGATTTCATTTGGTACTTTAAACGTTATCAAGAATCTAACTATAAAGATAGAAAGATTCAAAAAGAAAATTCGATTTCGATTATTAGGAACCGAAATGTTCGAATTAAGGTACATAAGGAATCCAATTAAGGACTCTGATTTGTATGACAATTATCCACAAGGATCTAATTGTGAAGATAAAAAGATCCCATATGGATTTTTAGAAGTTGAAGATGTTTTGAAACCTTGCACTTGATGTGCTTAGGTCAAAACATGAAGTAAAATGATTATGAAGTTGAGATGCTTGATATGTCAAGGCGACATATGAAGCAGAATTTGAAGGTTAAGTCAATGTATGAGGAAAATATTTTTGAAAACTATGCATGGGGTTCTAAAAAAATGTGTTCAATGTTTTTGAAACCTTATTTATAATACTTTTGAAATCATAAAGTATGTGTACTAGGTAAGTATATTTATAAAAATGTTTTAAAATCATGCGAGATGAATTTTGAAATTATGTATAAGGTTTTTGAAAAACATGAATGATGCTTTTCGAAATCATGCACTTGATAAGAAAATGTACTGTGTTGATATTGTCTTCAGACTATATGAAACATTTTGAAGTTATGAAGGTTGTTTTTGAAAACATAGCCAATGTTTTTTTTTTTTTTTTTTTTTGAAGTAACATAGACAATGCATTTAAAATTTTTTTGAAATGTCTTGAGATCATGAAGATTGTTTTTGAAGTACTTGTACTGTGTATTTTGAATAATCAAAACGTAATGGGTATGAGTTTTGAAAATACCCTTAGTTATCTAACCAAGGATTCAAAGGCACTGATGTGCAGAAGCATGAGTACTCATAATGTCACTTTATTTTCTGTACTTTGTTTCTTAGAGTGAAACGAGTACTTAAAATTTTCGAGGGAATCATGAGCGATCATTTGAAAGAGAGAATCACAAGAGTAGTTTGTAAGGAACATAGTTCCTTAATACAGGTATTATAGGGAAATGCCATAAACACATGTAATTATACTTGTATATCAGAATTGTGAACAACAACTTTTATTTATGAACGAGACATATTGTTTCACAATGCACGAAAACAAAAGAAACAAAGGCATAAGACAGCAACATCCTTTGTTCAGCCGAATGCTCATCCAAGGGTTGGATTTGCATTAGCAAGCTTTGGGCATTTGTTCCTGAAATGGCTCGTCTCGCCACAGTTGTAGCATGATCCAGGCGGAAAGCGAGCTTGAGCAGAGTCGGCTTGTGGTTGATTTGGACCACCTTGGTTTGGGGTAAATCGACAAGCATTTTCCAGGTGACCGAGTTGCCCACATGATGCACACAAATGACACTGTAGGTGAGCTAAGTGGTGTGCATTACATTTGTCGCATATTGGTGCTGTTCCCTTGTATTGCTTCTTAACAGGTGGTGTTGCCACCCGGAAGGGTCTTGTTTGATTTGGTACTGCTGTAGTTGGGCAAACCCTTGCCGTATGACCTATAAGTCCACAAATTTGGCATTTGCGGCACTTCTCGCTAGCCTGATGATGAAGGCTACATTGGTTGCACAAGGGTGCAGTTCCGTTGTATGGCTTCCTAGCAGGGGGTTGAGCTGGTTGGTTGGGGACGGCTTTACCATTGTGAGCGACCATGGCGAAGTTCTGAGAAGCCTTTCGCTTCTTTGACTTCTTAGGGGATCGTTCATCCATGGTCTTTGATTCCTCAGTTGGTTTCTTGGCTGGTGGTGCTGTCACCTAACTAGGTCCTGCCTGTCTTGGTGACTCTTGAGTGGCTTCATCCTGGAGACGATACATGGCAGTAGCTAATTCAACAGTCTTCAGGACTACTTCGCATATTCGCTGAGCGAATTTGGCAGTCTGCTCGGATATCTGGGCGTCATCGTGATGAAGAGACATTCTATAAGAAAAAAAAATGAAAGACATAGGAAGAAACAAGTGAAAGGTTATCGAATAAACAAAACAGAATGGCAATGCATAGGAATTGGCGATCATTTGTTTGTTACCTAAGGCAAACAAATGAGACGGTGACAAATCAAAGTAAGCAGATCATATTAATGTATCAATGAAGACATGCTCGCCTATAAGTGAACACTCACCCCAAGAGTTCCCAGGTAAGAGTGACTGGTCCGATACTGTGGATTTGTACGAACACTCTAGCCTTCGACAGAAAACTCAGGGTACAGGCATTCACTCTTCCAGTTTGCACGTGTTCACATTATATGGCGCCCAAACTTTGACGAGATTTTGAAAATTCAAAGGGGTTTAAAACCTTATAACAGAGGGTTCAAAACCTTACAATAGAGGGTTCAAAACCTAGTAATCAATCATCCTAGAACAGATGATTAGTTTTCAAAGCGGTCTTGAAATTTATGTTCTTGTTGTAGTTGTCGCCTAAGGATAGGTGACAGTATTGTTTTATGACTAAACGCAAGTAAACTCGCGTTAGGGTCCTAGGAAGGTTATAGACTAGGTCAAAGTATTACTAATAACCTAATTCCCTATAACCATGAGCTCTGATACCAACTTTTCTGTCACACCCCGACCACGTAAAACAAAAAAACGTGGCGGAAACATCGGGGAGTGTTGTAACAGAATCATTGTTTCATAACACACGGAAATTGAAATACTATTTTATTGATTAAAAGAATTACAATGTCTTGACAATCAAAGAAACATATCATAAATAACTAGTCTTGCTTCTTTTATTGTCACTAAGGCCCAAGTCCGCCTAAGTGTATCTTGATAAATCCTATGCATCATATCCTGAAACACATGTGAAAATAGGTACGTCAGCATAAAAATGCCTGTGAGATACATAGGTTTATGAAAATAGAATTCATGACTTATGTTTAAGAAAATGTTTAGTCATGAACCTTGTAATTTGCTTTGTCTTGTAAATCATTTGAAAAGTGATAAATAAACCAAATGTGATATATGTATAAAAGAATAATACATGGTTAAATGAATAACCATGTGAAATGAGTTTGTATAATTTAAGTTGTTTGTAAAATAATGTATTGTGAAAAGTATGTTATTTGTATAAAATGTTATATGTCCAAATTGAAATGATTCAATAACGCTACGATATGTAATACCATACAATCACTTATATATAGGAAGTACCAGCGGCGTATCCACCATGCTTGTATCATATTACACATGCCTCGTTACTCAAATCACTTACCCAAACAAACCACCAATGTAAGATGTCTATGTTTTAAACCAATTGCTAAATGTATTGAATAATATGCCAAAATGTTTATGTCAAGACGTAAATCATGCAATGTATAACTAATGTCGAAAATGTTTATGTGTCAAATGTAAATCATGTAATGTGTAACCAATGTCGAAAATGTTTATGTGTCAAATGTAAATCATGTAATGTGTAACCAAAATGATATGTATGGCTAGTGAAATGCATCAACTAAACCATAGGTGAAATGCACAAAACAAAGTACTGAAGTAAAACTTGGTTTAAATCAAAGTTATGTTCTGTGGAAATGCATGCTATACTGATACAAATATCTATGCGGGATTGTGAGAATGCATACATCCAAGCCTTGAGACTGTGGCGATAAACCCCTAAACAAATTAAAGGTCTATCTTGTTGTAATTGTATATCGAATTCGGTCATTCCTTTCATCCCCACCTACCCAGGATGTCCGGAACGGGAGTTGTCAATTCCTATGGTACCACTACCTACTAACGAACGGCGTGATCGGTGTTAATGAATGTATATTAATCCATCAAAACAAACCAAATATCATATCAAAATGTAAGCATGTGATGAAAACAACTGTACTAAGTATGCAACAATAGACATACATAGCATGTGACCTGAAACGACTGTACTAAATATACACACAATGGGCATATATAGCTTGAAATGTAATGTAAAACAATGTACTAAGTATGCACACAATGGGCACACATAGCATAAAATGTAATGTAAAACAATGAAATCATGTACTATAAATGTACTAATGAACATAGCAAGTATATGATGTGAAAGCAGGAAAGCATGAAAGTAACAAGTAGGCACATGTGTTCCACCCCAAAACGTTTGGAAAACAGTAAAAGAGGGGTCTATGTACTCACTTGAGATTGCTCAGAAGTCTTAAGATAACCACCAAGCAATGCTAAAGATCACGGAATCAAACGGCACCTAATATGGGTAACTATGTTAATAAACCGGACCTAAATCGGAGGATTTAGATAGAATGAGGGTTCGTAAACCAAACGAGTGTGGAGACTCGTGTAATATGGTTTAACAAAGCCTACATACTAAATGAAACCTAACCTAAGTGCTTACGACCCATTACGACCCGTTTAGGTAGCTTATGCTACCTTAACGCGTCGTTCGCGTGAAACGCGTTCGGACCGCTTACCTAGTCCTATGACAAGTAATATATGCCTTAACATGTCTAATATTGTCGCCAAATCAGTTTAGATGTCAAAAGTTATGTCACAAATGTTTAAAATGAATTTTGGCATTAAAGGGGTATTTTGGTAATTTACCTAAGGCATATAAACTACCTATCATACAACTACTTAAACGTCGTGACCATAAGGTATAACCTCGGAAGGTTATTCCCTATATACTATGGTCACCTAATGTGTTTGGTCGGATCCTAATGATCGACCAAATGGGTCGGGTTCGAAGGTATAAGCGATTTATTAGATCGCTTACCCTTACGACCCTAGACAACGTGGTAATCAGTAGGCATAGTCCCAAGGGACTATAACCATCGTGATTACAATCACGTTGCGAAGTTCAAACGAACTTCGCATTGACCATAAACTGGTCAACACAGAAAGTCAAACAAAGTTTGACTTTCGGACTCGAAAAACAATAAAAGAACGAAGGAATACTTACGAAGGGTCCCCGAATGCTAATCTAGATCAAAATAGCTCAGGTATGAAACAAAGGTTTCAACTTAGAGCACATTAGATCAGATTCTAGTGGGTTTTGAAGTTAAGTGGGTTGGGTATTTATAGTATTTCCCGAACCGTTAAGATCGTTTCTTGAATAACGTGATCGAATCTCGTGCGTACACTTGTTGAAATGTTGTGGTAACTAAAAATGGCCCCTAATGAGCTGAAAGGTCAAGTGTGGGTTTGTGGTTGTGAGTTAAACAGCTGTGATCAGCTGACTAATCGATCTTATCTGTTCTGGAACCCTGACGCGGGCCGCGTAAAGGTTCACACAAACCTTACGCGGGCCGCATGGCCTGTCTGATCAGGAGAAACTTTGCTGAAATTACAGTTTAGGTCCCTGTTGGTGTTTAAGGCCATTTCCACCACTTCTAAGGCCCGTAAAGCCAAGTTTAAGGCCCTAAGATGATGCCTAAACCTTGTGGACATGAAACATTCTCAAAAATATCTTAGATGTCGGTTCGTTTGGCCGTACGATCGCGATGTTCGCTTAATTACGACGGAATGCGCATAAGCGCGAAAAACGATCCAAATTGCGCGACGAATGGATTTTTCTCATGCCAAACACTAAAATAAAATATTTTAGTGCTTACATAAATTTTTGGATGTCCGGATGTATTCAGAACGTAAGTTATGCGCGAAAGTGCAAACTTGTGCACTTTTTGACGCTTTTAGTCCCTGAATGACCCAAAACTTTATTTTAGCACACCAAACCCCTCAAAGCCTATTTCTAAGCTATGTAAATGATATTTAAGGTGTGTTTAACTTATGGTCATGTTCCGGAATGTCTGTTACAGTTCAAATTGGCATACTTTCGCAGTTTGTCAAATTTAGTCCCTGTAAGCGAATAGACTTGATTTTGCCATACCAAAGCCTTCAAAACTTATTTCTAAGTTATGTAAAGGTTATTTAAGGTATGTTAAGCCTATTTCACTGTTCCGGAGTGTTCGTTGCATTAAACGGGTTATATTTACGCATCAGTGCGCGTATAACCTTCCAGAAAGCGATTTAGAGTTTGAAATTGAACAAGAATTTATATGTGCAAATGATACACATATTTGTACAAATCCCAAGTATGAAATACAATATTTCATTGGTTTGGTATTTGTTTGATGGTCGCAGTGACCCAGGTGTCACATAAATTTTCGAAAATATGTTTTCTATTAATGGATATAATTTTCGAAATAAACAGATAAATATAATTAATATTTAAACAGGAAACTTAATCCCATAATCCCTAAGATTTTGGATTTAAATCTTATAAGCTATTAACTGCCAAAAATAGGGGTTTTTTGTAGCTTGTGGAATACATTACGGATAGGCATTTCGGATGATCATTTCGGATGATCATTCCGGATCATTACAGATCGTTTCGGACTAAGCGTCCATCACGGATCAACATCTGTTTGATCATTACGGATCATTTCGAACTAAGGATTGCGGATCATTTCGGACCAAGCATCACCATTTCGTATCAATCTCGGACTAAGCATCACCATCCGAAATCATCCGAAATGTATCCGAAATCATCCGAAATGACTCGACTTACGCATCTTGGACACATCCAAAATCATTCGAAATCATCCATTTCGGATAGTCCGAAATGATTCGAAATCATTCATTTCGGATGAATCCAAGACATAAACCATCCGAAATCATGAGTGTTCATAAATTTCAAGAGCAGTTAATGTGAACTAAATCATTCGATCCGCGCTAACGGGTGGTGTGCTATTAAATAATTGGTTTTGTAATTACTTAGTTAATTAATCAGAATCAGATAATGTTTTACAAAACCAAAATGGCTTAACTTGAATGAGTTTTGATGTATCATTTCTGGCTAAAGCTGATTTGATACATCTACTTATCATTCAAGTATTACGAAAGCTATGTTAAGTGTGTATCATAAACATGAATGTCTTAATATCTGGCCAAAGCTGATTTAATTCTTTCATAGATGGCATACTTAACAAGTGCATAACTAAAGTGATTGTCTCAATTTCTGGCCAAAGTTGTTTTGTCACAACCACTTTGCACATATGCTTAAATGATTACACTTCTGGCCAAAGCTGATTTGTCTTCGTTTAAGTAGAATTTTAACTAAGTCTATTATTTTGATGTTAGTAATAGATGATATCACAGCTTCATAATGTAAAATGGTCATTATTTATGCCTGCCTTAGTTTAACATGCCCTTAGATCACGTTAGAACTTCTTCCTAAGTATCATAACTTGCTCATCTTATTTCCACTATCAGCACCAAATCAAGGGATTCCACCTTTGACTGGTGATAACTTTGCTGCATGGAAGGATGCCCTCATGCTTACACTTGGATTGCTGGACTTTGATTGCTGGACTTTGATTATGCTCTAAGAGAGAATAAGCCAGCGGACCTTACCACTCAAAGTACTGCTGTTGAGCAGATAATTCATGAAAAATGGACTAGGTGTAACCGCATGTCTCTCATGTTCATGAAGCAGTCCATCAGTAATGCAATCAGAGGAGCCATTCCTGATTCTGAAGATGCTAAAACCTACTTGGAACATGTGGAGGCGCAGTTCAAAGGGACGTCTAAAGCACACGCTAGTACCCTTATCCTCAAGCTGGTGACAACTAAGTATGATGGGAGGAGCGGCATTCGCGAGCACATCATGATGATGAATGACATGGCCAATAAGTTGAAGGGGCTGGAAATGGAAATCAGTGATGGTTTTCTCGTTCATTTCATCATTACTTCGCTTCCTTCGTCCTTTGAAGCATTCAAGATCAATTATAACACTCAGAAGGACAAATGGACGATGAGTGAGCTGGTCGCTATGTGCGTACAGGAGGAAGAGCGTATGAGGATGGATCGCCCTATTGATGTTGCAAACTTCACCACCTCCAACTCTAAGAAAAGGAAGAACAATCATCAGAGGAAGGATGCTTCAAAAGTCCAAAGGCCTAATCCTAATACAAGTGCACCCTCCAGCTCTAAGAACTCCTTAGGCAGAATCTGCTGCAAGTTCTGTAAAAAGGCAGGACACATGCAGAAGGAATGCCCTGACTTTAAGGAGTGGCTGGCTAAGAAAGGTAACGATTATTTTATGATACTTGAGTCCTATAATTTAAGTGTTCCTGCTAATTCTTGGTGGTTTGATTCTGGTTCTATGGTTCATGTTACCAATTCAACTCAGGGATTCCTTTCAATCTGGAAGCTGGAAAGAAACCAAAGAACGCTTAAGGTTGGGGATGATCGAGAATTAGAAGTGAAGGCCATTGGAACATTACAATTAGTTATGAAAACTGGTTTATGTATTAAACTTTATGATACCTTATATGTTCCTGAGGTAACTCGGAACCTTGTATCAGGACGAAAGTTAGACATGGACGGTTTTATTGTTTCCCATGGTCATCGCAAACTCTCTATCCTCTATGATTCTGTTCTTTATGGTACTGGTATTCTGGATGGTGGTCTCTATAGATTAGAACTAGATGATGGTTTTTCCAAATCTTTGTTGTCATATAACATTAATGAATCAATCACAAAGATGAAAGAGAAACAAGACTTAGAGACTTCATCCATGTTGTGGCATCAGCGCTTAGGCCACCTTTCAAAAGAACGATTAAATCGTCTTGTAAAGGATGAAGTCTTACCCCCTCTCGATTTCTCTGATTTTGGCACATGTGTCAAATGTCTTAAAGGTAGAATGACATTAGCAAATAAGAAACGTGCCACTAGGAGCTCTAATTTATTAGAACTCATTCATACTGACATTAGTGGTCCCTACCAAATCGCTGGCATAACAGGACATACTTCATTTATCACTTTCATTGATGATTATTCTCGTTACATGTACTTGTATCTAATTAAGGAGAAATCTGAATCTCTTACAGCTTTTAAAGATTATAAGGCTAAAGTTGAAAAGCAATTAAATCGTCAGATTAAAGTTGTGAGATCAGATAGAGGCGATGAATATTATGGAAGACATACTGATGTGGGACAAGCTCCTGGTCCATTTTATGAGTTTTGTAAGGGCCAGGGGATTGTGAACCAATACACCATGCCTGGTACACCTCAGCAGAATGGTGTCGCTGAAAGAAGAAACCGTACCCTTATGAACATGGTGCGCAGTATGTTAGCCAACACTAATTTACCATTATTTCTCTGGACTGAAGCGTTAAAAGCAGCTGTTCATATACTCAATAGAGTTCCTTCTAAGTCTGTCCCTAAAACTCCTTATGAACTTTGGACAGGAAGGAAACCGAGTCATAAGGTTACACACTCAATCAAATAACCTAATCATAACATCATCTTCATCGACCTCCCTCTCCCATAACTGATTCCCTTGTCGGTTTTCTTAGTCACCATCATTAGTCAGCACCCTAAGGAGGAACCAAATCACACTGACAATTATATCGAACGGGATGTCATATTCTCTGACTGGATTCTCCACTGCACTGTTTGCTGTAACAGGTATGTTTACATGTTTTCCATTATGATTAAACAGAACTGGTCCAACATCCGGTTGTTCGGTTGGTTACCGGTTCGTTAAGGTGCTAAATTGCACAGTTTAGTGTGCTTTATGTTCCCTTTTGTGACAGTTTTGATTCCCGACACTTAGGAAAACATTCTGGACCATTAAACCAAAATTCTGCATTATATATTGTTGTTAAAATGTTGATTTTTGCTGAAATATGCAGAATTCTGCAGTTTTTGAGAGTTTTAGTCACCTTTCGGCATTTAAACTATCACTAGGAAGGCAGTTTTATGATCCCTAATTTCCTACCCACTATACTAGTGTAACTCTTGGTTTCGGGATCATTTTGTGTCTTAACCTCATGTCTGCCTGAGTACTGAACTCCCGTCAGTACTTCTAGTTTGTCTGATAACTGTGCTAACTTTGTTTCGTGCACTAATTGAATAATATGGTGTTGCATACAATAATGATAAGGAATCATGCAACACGTGATGCACTTGTATGTATATGACAATAATCAGGAGTCATTCATGTCATTAATTCAAATTAGGCACAATCATTAAAATACAAATTACTGGTTAATTATTGTACGGATACATGGAAAATTGACGGTTGTCACAAGATTTATTGAGTATGATGATGATGTAGTAGCACTGATAGTAACATTTTGGTAAATACTACATATAACAATGGGCTATGATACTATTTTTTCCTGTAAAACTATCATTTTTTTAACACAAGGACTAGAGAACTTTACACTACCACTATCTCCCTCTCGACATAATTTGCTTATTTAAAAGAAGGGGACATATTAAAAGTAGACAAATGATCAAATACAAATAATTTTAACGTACAAAACGTACGAACTGAAGGTTTTGCTGGAAAAACGCAGTGACATTTTCGTAATTATTTACTCGTAGAGTAATTATCAAAATTACTCTACAAATGATCTTGTAGGGTAATTTTGATCTTGTAGAGTAATTTTGTAAAATGTTCTTGTAGCGTAATTTTGATTTTGTAGAATAATTTTGTAGAGTATCATAACTACTCTACAAATAATCTTGTATGTTAATTTTGATCTTGTAAGGTAATTTTATAGAGTATCATAATTACTCAACAAATGATTTTGTAGAATATTTTGTAGAGTAATTTTGAATTTTATGTTATTTGATAAACTTGCAGAATAATTTTGATACACTTGTAGAGTAATTTTAACGCAGAGTAATTTTGATACACTTGTAGAGTAATTTTGATAATTACCCTACGAGCAAATAATTACGAAAATGTTACCGCGTTTTTTTTGGCTTTTTCATGTCTTTTATACGTTTTGTTTTGTACGATAAGACACTTTGTACATGAACTTAACTCATTAAAAGTAATAATATCCTGTTACGTTGTAATCGTGAACCAGCATTACATGTATATTTTGTTGATTCATTACAATTCTATTATGACTCCTTAGTTGAATTCTCTGCTTCGCCACTAACATATTTGGAACTAAAGCGAAACCGAAGCTGTTGATTGCCTGATCAACTAAATACATGTAATGTAAATTTTATTTTATTTTTTTTATTTTTTTTTAGTTTGACCCCTAAAATTGTTGCACATGAAATAGTTGAAACAAATATACAAATATTCTTATAGTGATAGGTCAAAGAAAGATGGGTTATACCAAAGCAGGTTTTACTATGTAGGTGTTTGGGTTAGCTTATTTTGGAGCTCCTTTTAACTTTATTTACTTATAAAAAGTTAACAAGTCCTTTTAATAGTGTTTGGATAAGAGTTGAGAAGGAGATTTATAGTTTTAAAAGGAGAAAATGAGAAATGAAAATTTGTGACTTATCACTTATGACTTATAAAAAGTTAATCTATTCTCTTGTCACAACTTTGAGGAACCATTTGTGTATCTTCCCAAATATGACAATTCCTAAACTTCAATCAATATCAACCAAGAGTCTTTAAAAGTTGGGCTTTAACATAATATTAGTATGTTTCGGATGCAAAAGATAAAAGTAAATAACACAATCGGCACATCATAATGGATGTAAGGTTTAAACGTTTGAAAAGAGTACTAGAAAAAAAGGCGTCTACTTGATTACTTCCAAAGCTTGCGCAGAGACATGTTTTTCTCAGTTTCCTTCTTCATAACCTTGGCGACTGCCATCTCAAAATCTTCCTGGGTCACGTGGACTCTCCTCTCCCTCAAAGCAAACATTCCAGCTTCAGTACAAACCGCCTATAACAACACACAACCACAAGAAAAAAAAAAGAACTATTATTACTATGGAATAAAGATTGAAAAATATAAACTGTCAAACTCAACAGTAAAGAAAAACAAAACAAAAAAAGAATATCATATCAGAACTCACCTTAAGCTCAGCACCTGAAGCCCCATTCATTTTCTCAGCTATCTTCTTCAGATCAATGCCACGCATTAAATTCATCTTTCTTGAATGAATTTTCAGAATATCGAACCGTGACTACAAGGAAACGTACAAAAGTTAGTCCACAAATATATGCTGCAAAAAGATTACCAAACCTTCACCATTAAAAAAATAAGTTTTCAAGATACTCACGTCTTCATTGGGATTTGGGAATTCAATTTTCCTATCAATTCTCCCGGGCCTGAGAAGAGCCTGATCCAGGATATCAATACGGTTTGTAGCCATCAAAACCTGAGAACATTACATCAGGAAAAAAATCTTAAAACGTCATATATATTAATCCAAAAAAACACATCCGTATTCCCACCCAAGTACCTTAATCTTGTTTGATGCTTCAAAACCGTCAAGCTGATTAAGAAGCTCGAGCATAGTTCGTTGTACTTCACTATCACCATTCCCACTTCCAGATTCCATCCGAGCAGATCCAATACTGTCTATTTCATCCATAAATATGATAGATGGAGCATGTTCCCTGCATCAACAAAAATAATAATAATAATAATAATAATAATAAATACACTATTAGATTAATAAAAAGTAGCAATAAAGGTACAGTGTCGCGCAGAGTATAAACCTCGCCATAACAAAAAGTTCTCTGACCATTCGAGATCCCTCTCCAATGTATTTCTGTACTAGTTCAGAACCAGAAACCCTAATGAAAGTACAATCAGTATGATGAGCCACTGCTCTTGCCAACAAGGTCTTCCCTGTGCCAGGTGGCCCGTATAACAAAACTCCCTAGAAACAGATACATACACAAAGCGTTCATATAACTATTAATGATAAAACGGTTGAATGATTAGAGAGATATTGTGTGCCATGGTACCTTTGGTTGAGCAA
>JARYGA010009179.1:0-64548 GCA_030545235.1 Helianthus tuberosus | reverse complement strand
TATTCAAACTCATACGAATCCGAAATTCACATGTATGTTTCGTAACCATACTTAATAGTTAAGTGTTTTACTCATATCAACCAAATTATGTTTCCTCAGTCATAGTTAACATCACAGTCTGTTGATGGGGTTCCTTCTTAATGACGAAACACCAAGGTTGTTCGTCAACCTGGTGGGTGACGAAACACCATGGTTATTCGTCGAAGTGTAGGTGACGAAACACCAATGATTATTCGCCGAGATGTAAGTGACGAAACACCCATGGTTATTCGTCGAGACCTTAACAGTTTCATACATTGACTTAACTATTCACCGAAATTCCCGTAAACACCTCCCATATTCCAAAACCGATCAAACAAGCAATCCCTAGTCATGTCAAATGATCAATTGCAATCATTACTTAATCATAAGCAACCCTAAACAATCATCGTGCTTACTGTCACAATCTCGATTATTCAGTAATTGTATACACAGATAACATCATATTCATATGGCAACAGAATCATCAACCGAGCAGTGAGCATGACTGAATACAAGACATCAAATCTTTATCATACGTGTTCCAATCTATTGGCTTAAATGTTAAGATATCAAAACCCTAATTAACACAACATATGAGTATGGTTTCTAATACAAATCCCTATATTCACAATAGATCACAGTCAACACATAACAATCATCAAACAATGTGAAGTGTAGTGGGATGCTAACCGATCGATAGGACGATTACGAAAGTGCAAGAAGCCTTCGAGGAAAACAGATGGGTGCTACCGACGGTTTGGAGAGAGAGCTAGGGTTTGATAACTATCGCCTTACGTAATTGTGTGAATACAAAACAATATAACCGAGTCATTACTAGGCCTCATCTGGGTCGAAGGCCCATACGACGAAATACTCTCCCGGCGAATCAAGGTGATGGCAAAACTCCAATGTTTCGTCAAGTATGGGTTTAATTTTTAAACAGTTCAAAAGTTTATATTAAGTTTATATTAACTAACCAACCCATAATGCAACACATACGCAAACAAATTACAAAAACAGAATTTGTAACAAGTAACGTGTCCAGGAAAAACCTAGAAAACTCGGGTTGTCACATCATCCCCAACTTGAAAGAAATTTCGTCTCGAAATTTGATAAGTAGTCCAAAAGCGGTGAAGTGTCAGATCAGGATGACTGTGGATTTTCCCCGGGTGCCACATCATCCCCAACTTGAAGGGGAATTTCGTCCCGAAATTCATTAGTTGCACCAGGTTTAGATTGTTTCTTTGGGAAAAGGTGAGGATACTTGAGCTTCATCTGATCCTCGCGTTCCCACGTGAATTCTGGTCCACGTCTTGAGTTCCGACGAACTCTCACGATTGGAATTCGGCTATGTTTACGAACTTTTATTTCTCGGTCTATAATTTCGATTGGTTCTTCGACAAACTGCAACTTGTCATCAATTTTCAGCTCTTGAAATGGTACAACAAGTGTTTATCGGATAAGCACTTCTTCAACTGTGAAACATGGAAAACATCATTAACGTTACCTAACTCAGTAGGTAACTCGAGCTTGTATGCCACCTTACTGACTCGTTCCAGAATTTTGAATGGCCCGACATAACGCGGATTAAGCTTGCCGTGTTTCCCAAAACGTACCAGACCCTTCCAGGGTTAGACTTTTAACATAACGCGATCGCCCACAGCAAACTCCAAAGGTTTCCTATGCTTGTCAGCGTAGCTTTTCTGACGGTCGCGCACCGCCGCCATACGATTTCTGATTTGCACTATCTTCTCAGAAGTTTCGATCACAAGCTCTGGGCCTGTGATTTGACTGTTACCCACTTTAGCCCAGCAGAGAGGAGATCGACATTTCCGCCCGTATAAAGCCTCGAACGGAGCTGCCTGAATACTAGTATGGTAACTTTTATTGTAAGAAAACTCCACCAAGGGTATGTGTCTCTCCCAACCTTTACCAAAATCGATAACACATGCTCGCAGCATGTCTTCCAATGTCTGGATAGTTCGCTCACTCTGACCATCCGTTTGAGGGTGGTAGGCAGTGCTCATGTCGAGACGTGAGCCAAATGATTTGTGCATCGCTTGCCACAAATCGGATATGAAACGCGGATCTCGATCAGAGATAATGGAGGTTGGCACCCCGTGCCTGGAAACCACTTTCTTTAGATAGATACCAGCCAGCTGCGAGAACTTGTCAGTTTCTTTGATTGCGAGGAAGTGTGCAGATTTTGTGAGATGGTCCACGATCACCCAGATGGTATCATTTCCGTGTTGTGTTCTAGGTAGCCCAGTGACAAAATCCATGGCGATTTGTTTCCATTTCCACATAGGTATTTCTGGTTGCTGAAGTAGGCCTGAGGGTTTCTGATACTCCACCTTGACCTTTGAACAAGTCAAACATTTACTTACATAAGTCGCAATGTGGGCCTTCATCTTCGGCCACCAGTACAAAACCGTGAGATCCTGATACATTTTATCCGAACCCGGATGAATAGAGAATCGAGACTTGTGCGCTTCGTCCATCACAAGCTCCCTAAGGTTACCAAACAAAGGAATCCATACACGCTCCATGAAGTAGAGAATACCATCCGATCTCTCTACAAGTCATTTTTCCATTCCCCTTAAGTACTCTGCTTCAATGTTTTCCTCTTTCAACGCTTCAGTTTGTGCAGAACGTATCTGATTTGGGAGGTTTGAGTGAATGGTGAGCTGCAAGGTGCGAACACGTTTGGGTTTCATTTCCTTTCGACTAAGGGCATCAGCTACCACGTTAGCCTTACCTGGATGGTACTTGATTGCGCAATCGTAGTCGTTTAAGAGTTCTACCCAGCGACGTTGTCGCATATTCAATTCCTTTTGGTCGAAAATATGCTGGAGGCTTCTGTGATTGGTATAAATAGAGCATTTAGTACCGTAGAAGTAATGCCTCCAGATTTTGGGTGCAAACACCACGGCCCCCAACTCTAAGTCGTGAGTCGTGTAATTCTTCGCATGGACCTTCAACTGTCGAGAGGCATAAGTTATAACTTTCTCGCGTTGCATCAACACGCAACCGAGACCCTGAATAGAGGCGTCGCAATATACTAAAAAAATCTTCGGTACCCTCAGGTAGAGACAGAATCGGTGCACTGCAGAGTTTTTGCTTCAGAAGCTGGAAGGCGTCTTCCTATTTCATCCCCCAAGTATACACTACACCCTTCTGTGTCAGAGCAGTGAGAGGTTGAGCGATCTTTGAGAAACCCTCAACGAATCTTCGGTAGTACCCAGCGAGACCAAGGAATTGTCGCACCTCCGAAGGATTCTTTGTCGCTGCCCAATTCCTGATAGAGTTGATTTTTGCGGGATCCACATGTATTACCATTTCGTTCACGATGTGGCCGAGGAAGTGTACTTCTCGAATCCAGAAGTCACACTTAGAAAATTTCGCGTAAAGCTGCTCCTTCCTCAGGAGCACCAAGATAAGACGTAGGTGCCGCTCGTGGTTCTCCTTGCTCTTAGAATAGATCAGAATGTCATCGATGAACACGATGACAAAATCGTTAAGGTATGGTTTACATACGCGGTTCATGAGATCCATGAATACCGCTAGTGCGTTAGTCAACCCAAATGGCATAACCAGGAACTCATAATGGCCATACCATGTGCGAAAGGCAGTTTTTGGGACATCCTCCTCTCGGACTCTCATCTGATGATAGCCCGATCTTAGATCAATCTTCGAGTAGAAGCTCGACCCTTGCAACTGGTCAAACAGGTCGTCAATACGAGGTAAAGGATAACGATTCTTGACTGTCACCTTGTTGAGTTTGTGATAATCAATACACATGTGAAAGGATCCGTCCTTCTTCTTTACAAACAACACCGGGGCTCCCCAAGGCGAAGAACTGGGTAGGATAAATCCCTTATCCAACAGTTCTTGGAGTTGATTGGACAATTCTTGCAACTCCCCAGGTGTAAGACGATATGGTGCGCGAGCAATCAGAGCTGCTCCTGGTGTAAGATCAATTTGGAATTCCACCTGACGATGTGGAGGTAAACCTAGAAGTTCTTCGGGAAAAACGTCAGAAAATTCACGAACAACAGGCAGGTCTTCGATTTTCTTTGCCTCAGGCAAGGTGTCAGTAACAAGTGCTAGAATAGCAGGGTAGCCCTTTCGTAAACATTTCTGGGCTTTCATGGATGAAATGATGTTGACGGTTGCACCGCTTCGATGACCCTGGACAGATAATGATTCCCCGCTAGGGAGTGGTACACGTACGATCTTCTCCTTGCAAAGTATGTCTGCTCCGTGTTTGGACAACCAGTCCATACCAATGACTATATCAAAACTACCAAGAGGGATGGGAAGAAGGTCAATGTCGAACACTTGACCTAGAAGATCGAGTTTACACCCTAAGAATACATGTGTGGATTCTAACGACTTGCCATCAGCTAATTCCACTACATGCTTGTTTACAAGAGGCGTAGGAGTCAACCCTAGCTGACCACTGAATCCCAAAGACACATAACTCCAGTTGGCACCAGAGTCGAATAACACAGAAGCAATAATACCATTAACAGAGAACGTACAGGTCACGACGTTGCCATCGTTCCTTGCATCGCCTGCCCCAATAGTGAACGCCCTACCGCGAGCGCCATTCTCTCCGTTATTCCCATTGTTGTTGTTTCCCGCGTTGTTGTTGTTGTTCTGGCGGTTACCCCCATTGTTATTGTTGGCATTCTGATTCAATTGCGGGCAATCTTTCTTGAAATGCCCTTCACTGCCGCACTGATAGCATCCCCTCTGATTACCCTGATTCTGCTGGGGTTGTTGCCTCTTTTGCTGTTGCTGAGGTTGTTGCTTGGGATGTGGAGCTCTACAATCTTTCGCCATGTGACCTAGCTTGTCACACCTTTGACATGCTCGACTACACTGGCCATAGTGATGGAAACCACACTTATTGCACTTCGGCTGTTTTCCTACGTAACCAGAAGTCTGGCTGTGGTTCTGATTCTGGTTAACCGAAGATGATTGACTAAAACTGCGGCTGCTGTTGTTATCGGGCTTCTTTTGTGACTGATTCGAGTTTGTTGCCTTATCTGCATCATTCTACTTACGCTTGTTGTCGGTGGTGGGGGTGGCAGCAGTAGTAGTAATAGCAGTAGTAGCAGCAATACGGGGTGGCAGCGAACCACGCTCCACCTCCTGATCAGTAATCTTGTGAGCCAATATGATAATCCGGGGTAGGTCGTTGAGATTTGCTACAGTGACTAACCCCTTAACTGATGGTGCCAATCCCTTAATGTAGAGCTCGATCCTGCGAGGTGGTGGTCGGGATAGATTAGGACACATGTTTGCCAGCTCGTGAGACCGTTTCGTGTAGGCCTCGATCTCAGATCCTTCCATCTTCAGTTTATAGTACTCGTTTTCCAACTTTTGAATTTCATCCCGAGGGCAGTACTCCTCCCGAATCAGCTCTTTGAAATCATCCCAAATGGTCGCGTTTGCCATTTTGACGCCCAGCATCTGCACCTGAGCATTCCACCAAGTCAAAGCACCGTCCTCCAAGGTGGCAGAAGCAAACTTCACCCTGTCCCCCTCTGGACACTTACACATAGCAAAAACAGATTCGGCTTTCTCGAACCAACGGAGTAGTCCCACGGGACCTTCAGCTCCACTGAAAGTTTGAGGTTTGCAATCCAGGAACGTTTTGAACGTACACACATATGGATTGTTCTGGTTTTGATTAGCTTGGAGACCTAAGGACGAAAGAGAATACAGCACACGGGTAAGAATTGGGTACGCGATATATAAATGAAGAGTATTTGGCAAGTATCGTACCAGCTTGGTAGGCTGCCAAGGCCTCAGCCACACGTGTGTTAATCAAGTTTGTCAACTCAGCCTGAGTCATCGCAATGTGACCACGCCCATGGCCTCGTCCACTCATGATTCTATATAAGAAGAGGAAAAAAGTTTAAGAATCGAGATAAGGTAGGAGTCAAACCTCACGTTGACATCTACAAACTACAAAGTTTACATCAAACAACAGAGCGGAACCCCTTTCACACTCGTTAAGCCTCGCTGGGACTCACATGCACCCCACGTTATTATTATGTGTCCACCCATAATAATAAGGCAATTTGCATGCTTATCTCAATGCCTCTTAACTCGTTCTAAAAGGTTCCCCCACATTCAAATAGCAACACGAAAGGCATTACAAGATTAAGAATCACAAGAGTCGAAGGGTAGTGCCACACTATCTAGCTTCACTAAAACATGCAGCACAAGTAATCACATCAGGGTATCTAATATGTAGTTTCATGCAAGTCGTGTGTGTGTAATTACTAAGCAAGTAATGCATAAAGGTAAACGGAGGACGAACCTTGCAATCTGGAGCTGAGTGTCATGGTCGCTTTGATACTGTTTGGTTATAGTCTGGTTTTATGAAAACGTTTTTAAAACCTAGTTCACTATAACCAGTGGCTCTGATACCAACCTGTCACACCCCCAAAATACCACATGCGGAAACCCCGCAAGGTGTGTGACGTACCTGGATCCAGCTACTAATCACCTTGAACTATAATAAGTATTTAAATAAAACATTCCATTCATTCATAATATAGTTTCAAACCATACGTTAAAACCAAAGTAAACATTCAGCAGAAGCATAAGATTATTCGTTGTTTAAGTGTTTCAAAACAATGTGCTAAACCAAGAATAAATATCCAAGAGTTGCGACCCATGACCACTCCAGCACTTCCAGATAACAAGTTCCAATCCATGAACCTAGGGACCTGCAAGCATGTAGAAAAGTGTATCAGATAACGCTGGCGAGTTCACAGTTTATTTTAACCATTTAATACCAAGTGATGTCTTATGATATGTTATGTTATGCTATGTTGATAATAACTCGATACCGCAGACGACCCTTTTTGCCCTTCTCCAATGCTCTATCAAACATTGGTCATGATTTAAAGTTATTAGTTCACGCCCGTCCTATCCAGGTACGTCGTGAGGGTGCCAAACCTAATAATGCTATCAACTAATAACCCCGTTGCCCTACAAGCAATTAACCCGGTAGTATGATGGGACTTAAGTGATAGAGAGTGAGTGTATTATCCAACATTAACGTTTACTGAAAACCGTTGCATATCCCCTGCAAGGATATACGTATGTGAAATCCGCCTCACATCCCCTACAAGGATGTGGGTATTTGAAAACCGCCTCATATCCCCTACAAGGATATGGGTTTACGAAAATCCGTTTACAAGTTTTGTCAGTTTGATTGTCCCCATCGGACGCATGCTTGTTTTGAGAGAAGTGAACTCACCTTGGTTTGCTCGGTATGACTAGTTATTCGTTCACACTTAATCAGTCAAAGCCTATGGTATTCACGTATACGTAATCAGTTTACAATCGCATGGTTCGCGTATAAGTTATAGTCATAGTGCATGTTCAAGCAACAATCACCGAATAGCACATAACAGTTATTCAAACTCATACGAATCCGAAATTCACATGTATGTTTCGTAACAGTACTTAATAGTTAAGTGTATTACTCATATCAACCAAATTATGTTTCCTCAGTCATAGTTAACATCACAGTCTGTTGATGGGGTTCCTTCTTAATGACGAAACACCAAGGTTGTTCGTCGACCTGGTGGGTGACGAAACACCATGGTTATTCGTCGAAGTGTAGGTGACGAAACACCAATGGTTATTCGCCGAGATGTAAGTGACGAAACACCCATGGTTATTCGCCGAGACCTTAACAGTTTCATACATTCACTTAACTATTCACCGAAATTCCCGTAAACACCTCCCATATTCCAAAACCGATCAAACAAGCAATCCCTAGTCATGTCAAACGATCAATTGCAATCATTACTTAATCAAAAGCAACCCTAAACAATCATCGTGCTTACTTTCACAATCTCGATTATTCAGTAATTGTATACACAGATAACATCATATTCATATGGCAACAGAATCATCAACCGAGCAGTGAGCATGACTGAATACAAGACATCAAATCTTTATCATACGTGTTCCAATCTATCGGCTTAAACGTTAAGATATCAAAACCCTAATTAACACAACATATGAGTATGGTTTCTAATACAAATCCCTATATTCACAATAGATCACAGTCAACACATAACAATCATAAAACAATGTGAAGTGTAGTGGGATGCTAACCGATCGATAGGACGATTATGAAAGTGCAAGAAGCCTTCGAGGAAAACAGATGGGTGCTACCGGCGGTTTGGAGAGAGAGCTAGGGTTTGATAACTTTCGCCTTACGTAATTGTATGAATACAAAACAATATAACTGAATCATTACTGGGCCTCATCTGGGCCGAAGGCCCATACGACGAAATACTCTCCCGACGAATCAAGGTGATGGTGAAACTCCAATGTTTCGTCGAGTATGGTTTTAATTTTTAAACTGTTCAAAAGTTTATATTAAGTTTATATTAACTAACCAACCCATAATGCAACACATACGCAAACAAATTACAAAAATAGAATTTGTAACAAGTAACATGTCAAGGAAAAACCTAGAAAACTTGGGTTGTCACAAATCGCATGCAACGAACCCTAATTCGAAACTATGTGACGATACGTGCAAATAACCGACTTTCAACGCGTTTACGTGCAATACTTGTGATTAACCAACAATTAATGATTTCAATACTTATTATACATCATAATACATCATATTATACTTTTAACCACCTTCGACATATTAATTATACTTGCAATTATGTGTTATAGATCGTAAATCGCCTATACTTGCATTTTGTGCGATAACCGACAACTATGTGTTACAACCGGTATTACCGATTCTTGTTTTACATAATTTCACATACATGGACATACCTGACATCACTATTAAGTTTACGATACTTGTATGCTTGTTATACGCTTGAAACTACGTGAAAAGCACTCGAAAACACCCTAAAACCTAACTTTGGGGCCCTAATTGCATACTTATCAAACTTGAGGGACCATTTATTGTTGGTGCATACGTCTGTCGACTTTTTTTTGTATCGAGTCTTGTATTAAGAATGTTAGATCAGGGCACGTAGTTCGAGAAATTAGGGTTTTTAGGTAATTTCGCATGAAATGTATGATAGGGTAATTTCGTACGAAATCACATAGTGATTTCGCACGAAATCAAATTTCACTTGAACTTAATTTCGCTTGGGCAGGTTCGTGCGAAATCACCTCCCCTATATATACCCCAGATGCGAAATCATTTGTAACTTTCGTGATTCCGGTACCGAAGTGCTGCCGACGTGTCTACTGATCTGAAAACGTGTTAATCAATAAAACAAGACAATTAAGTGTGAATCAAGCTGTTTTCCAAGTCAATTCATTAGTTTCCGCCTCTTGAATTGATTAGAACTCTTCTGATAGACTCGTTTGGGTCTGAAAACGATCCTACAAGTGGTATTTGAACTCTTCTGATAGCACAGGAGGAAGAGTTCTTACCAAAATCAGCCTGTTTTCTTCAAAAATCTGACTTCTACACCTTCTTTTTCAAAATTCACAAAATTTCACGGTCAAAATGGATTGAATTTCATACATGTCATGCGAAACAGTGTTTTAACTAATCCTTGAAAGAATTGGACCTAAATTTGATCTAAAATTGGTAAAATCTGTAATTTCGCTTGAAAATCAGATCGAATATGATGACGTCAGCACTATTTCGTACAGATTTACCTGCTTGATTTCACACGAAATTACCTAATTTCGCTTGAAAAAGATTACATAATTTCGCACGAAATTAGCCCTAATTTCGCACCAGACTATATTTCGTGTGAAAATTAATTTCGTTTGAAAGAGGCTATTTCGCACCATTTCTTATTTCGCTTGAGATTGATAACTTCGCACCAAGTGTTTTCGTTTGAACTCATATTTCGTGTGAACCTTGTTGACTTTGAACCGCGTTGACTTTGTGATACAGATTACTGAATCATGGAAGAGGAATTTTACAATGCGTTCGCTACACCAGTTGCACCAGCTATAGCTGCCGAAACATTGTACAATGAGAATGAGACAGGAACTTACCATAAACCGCCAAAGCTCATGTACATTGAAGATTTTAAAGGATGGCAAAATCGGTTTGAGAACTGGGTGCAAGCTTATAAGTTTGACGCATGGTGTTCATTAGAGAAAGATTATGAGAAACCGAAAAATGAACGTGGGCTTGAAAAGGCTTTTTGTGACTTTTCAGAGAGTGATAAATTGAAATATACAAGTGAAAAGATGATGATCAGTATTCTTCAACAAGCAATTAAAGAAGACATCTTTGTTTTGCTCCAACATGAGGGTACTGCTAGGTCAATTTGGACGGCATTGATTCAAAAGTTCAAAGGAAGCGCAGATATGATCAAAAACAAAAAGGCGTTATTGAAGAAATCATTTGACATGTTTGTAGCTTTTGATCATGAAACAACAAAAATGACCATTGATAGATATTGTCATCTGGTTTTGGAAATGGGAAGATAGGACATAAAGAAAGAAGATGATGAATGGGTTGATAAACTATCAGATGCATTACCACAGCAGAAATGGGGAACTTATTTGTTGATCCTAAAACACATGAGAAAATCTGAAAATATGAATCTGGCACCGTTTATTCAGAAAATTGAAGAAAACGAGTTGGATATCCAGAAAACGGCAATCATGAAGAATCCAAATGCTCAACAAGATGTCAGTTTCTACTACAGAGGAAACAAATTTGAAGTTACTCCCAGCCCAAAGATTCAAACTGGTTTCAGTGCTGATAGTTCGTCTGGAACGAAGGGTAGTACTGTGACACAGAGTGGTGGATCTTCGTCTTCATATTCAAGCTTTGATCCAAATCTTACAACACCAAGTCCTCAATGACAGAATTCTACAAATCTGTAGTGCAATGTTACTTTGAACATTCAAAATGGTCAAAATCTGTCTCCAGAAATAGCTAAGCAACACATGGCATCACTTGTTGCTATGTTGGAATCATATGAAAGTTTGATTGCTGGCAAAATTGGAAATCCGATGCTTACCAAAGAAGATTATGACCAGATAGATGCTGAAGAACTTGAGTTGATGGACATCAAGTGGTGTTTAGCCAGTGCTGTTCGAAGGGCAGAAAAGTTTCAACAAATCACCGGAAGAGATGACTTTAATGAATTGGCTAAATCTCCTATAGGTTTTGACAAATCAAAGGTTACATGTTTCAGGTGTCGAGAAAAAGGGCATTTTAAGCGTGAGTGCAAAAACAAAGAAGCAGATGGAAGACAAGATAAGTCTGGAAAGAACAATTATTATCAAAAATCAATTTTCCATCAGATTGCTCAACAACCACAAACTGCACATGCACATGCCATTGAAGAAAAAGAGAAAAGAGCTTGTTATGGTATAATTGACCAAGATGATGAAAAAGTTGCAGAGGGATTTAGCTGGGATAAATACATTCCACCTGGTTCAGGTCTTGTTGCTAGAATTCTGGAAGAAGAAGATGTCAAATCTAGTCGGAAAAGAAAACCGATTTTTCCAGATTTAGGCAGTGATATTGATACCGATGATGAAGAGGAATATCTTAATAAAGCTAGAAAAGGTTTGGATCCTGACAGTTTTAATTTTTTTTTTGCAGATAAAGTTGAGATGCTGAATGAGAAGAAGATTGTCAGATTAAAGAGAGAGCTGGAAGCAATAAGAATAGCTGATGACAAGACAAAGATGAAAGCTGAAGAACAAAATGTTGAATCAGTGATTGAAAACGTAATAGAAAAAATCATTGAAGTGGAGAAAGTAGTAGAGAAAATTGTTGAGATTGAAAAAATAGTCGAAGTTGAGAAACTCGTCGAAGTTGAGAAAGTAGTCGAGGTAGAAAAAATTGTTGAAGTTGAAAAGATTGTCGAGATTGAAAAGATAGTTGAAGTCTTTAAAACTTGTATGAAATGTCTGGAGTCTTGCAAAGATTGTGAGAAGAAAGACAAGAAGATTAGTGAACTGGAAGAGATGAAAGAGAACTTGTTGTCTGATGTGAAGTATGTAAAGGAGTCATATGATATGCTGAACAGAACAGTTGATGGTCTGAAAAAGACAAATTCAGAAGTTGATGCTGCTATGACAATGATGAGTTCCACTTTAATGACAAAGCAGAAAGTCATCAATGAATATATTGAAGACTGTGCAAAGTTAAAGCAGGATTTGGAACTTGAAAAGATTGAAAGTGAAAGAATCAAACGATTGTTGTTGAGTTATACAACATGTGATTATTTGATTGACAGAGTCTATCCTACTGTTGCAGGTCTTGAAGTTTTCCAAGACAAAGAGAAGGAAACAGATACTGGTAAGAAACAAAGTGTCAAGTATAACAAGTGTCCGCCCCCGATTTGGAATAGTTATTCTCCCAGAAAGCCAAATGAGGAACATTTAAATAAGGCTCTCAACATAAAGTTAAAGTCTGAAACCATTGACGAGTTACCAGACAATATTGATGTTACATTCACAGCGTCTGACACTGATCATGAGTCTGAGTTGTTAAAGAAAGTGGTCGATCAGGTGTTGGATATGGATGAAGAGTCAAAGTCGGAGTCTAAATCTGAAAGTTCGAGTTCATCAGAAAAGAGTCCGAGTTCACCAGATAAACGGGTTTATAATAAAGAATTTCTGTTATCAAAATCTAATTTGAATGATGGATCAATCAAAGTGGCTTATACTTTGAATGATTCAGACAAATTATATTCTGATGAGGAATTTCCAATAAGAAGTGTCAAATCTGAAATGATTAAAAAGGTTTTCAAATTAACAGAAATTAATATTTCTGAAATAAAAGATTTAAATCTTCATGAAAAACCTAAAAAGTACACTTCAAGAGTTCAACAGAGATTGAACAAGAAAAAAGGTTACAGTTCTTGTTCTGGTTTTCAAAAGAAACCAAACCATAACAGTAATTTCAAAAAGAAAGGTCTTGGTTTCATTTCCCCAGAAAATCATAGAAATGAGAAAAATTATAAACCGAAAACAAAATTTGTTTCAGGAACAAGCTCAGTAGAAGAAGAGAAGAAACAATTCTGGAAACAGACAAACAAAGAGTTTCTTGCTGAGAAGAATAAGAAGATGGTGAAAGAATCTGAGGAAAGGATTGAAAGAAGAATTTGTTACAGATGCCAAGAAGTTGGACACATTGCTTGGAATTGTCCAAAGTCCAACAATTCAAAACAGGGAGTTTCTTCTAACTCAAAGATGAACGAAAAATGGGTTAAACAACCAACAGAAAGTTTTAAAAAATTCAAAGATTCGACTTTCAAAACTGGTGAAAGTTCGAAACATTTTTACAAAAGAAAAGTTGATTTGAACAAACAAAGATGGGTTGTAAAATCTGAGAGCAGTTCTGACAATGAATCTGATTCCATAAAATCCGAGGAGTCATGTGTTGAGAAAAAGAATGAGAATTTCGTTCCAGAGTTGAACGATGAACATTTTCCGCCATTGTCAAAAGAAAACTTGAAGTTGAAAGTTGGTAAAATTGAAATTTCAGATCAATTCTTTGCTGGTAAAGGAGAATTTGATGCTGAAAAGGCTTTCAATGGGAAAGTCAAACATATATTTGGAAAAATGGTAGATGGAAAAGTGAATAGTGCAAAAGATTTTTATAAATCAAAAGGAGGTTGGGATAGAGATGATTCAAAATCACCCAAGGCTGGTCAGGCTTGGGTGACAGCGTTTTCTAACTGAAATCCTGACTTGCCGGAGCTCCCAAGTGGGTAATCGTGGAGCATGAATCGGCATCATTCTTTAAAAATCTTTGTGAAACATTTAAAAATTGTTAAAATTCTACAGGTTGTGGACTTGCCGGAACTTCCAGGTTGGTAAGTGTGAAGTAGGAATTGGCATTTTCCTGCAAGTGGTATTTCAGTTTACAAGTGGTAGTTGTTAGTAAATTGTCATATTTTACTTTACCACTGGTAGATTTGAACCTACAAGTGGTTGAAAACAGGAGTTTCATCTGAAAATGGTTAATCAAGGTCATTAAGTTGAACTTGATTTAACTTTCATTCAAAATGATTGAGAAAACAAAGTGATGATCATTACCCCGATTTTTGCAAATGGTAAAATCAACAAAACTTATTTTCCGGAAAAACCATTTGATTAAAACAAACTTAAGTGTTTTGAAATCATAATGGGAAAATAGTTTGTTGTCAGGGGGAGTTCTGATTGTTTATGCCAAGTGAATGGCGATTTGAAGCAATTCAACAGTTGTCACTTTACCTTGTACAATTTGTTTTTAAATTTCCTTTAAATGATTTTGAATTTTAGGGGGAGTAAGAAATTTCGGAAAATCCAAAAATGTTAGAAAATTTGAAAAATCCAAAAACATGATAAAATCAAAAATGAGTTTTGTTGAGATAAAGAGGAAATGATAGTACATCAGTGGACTATCACAACATGCTAAAGAATTGGAAAGTCAAAATGTGATAAACGGTCTCACTGATGATGTGCCAGTAGGTTTTTGCACATTTAGTAGATTGTGTCGAGATATAAACCTAAATTTCAAACTTGCTTATCTCGTGGGGAACATCTCTCGGATATATGGGTAACCCCCGAAATCTTGTTTGAAAGGTCCCTCTTTCTGAGATACTAGGTCTTTATGCTTAGTGATATCTGGGGTATTATCCCGGGACTTCTGATTTTGCGGAAGCAATGGCCTAGTTCCCGGAGAATACTTTATGCTTGCTTGAAATATAGCCCCCCCTCAGCATAAAAAATGATGAAACATTGGAAAATGTTAATCATGTGCTGTTGAAGAAAAGATTCTCTAAAGGGAACAAACCTAAAAGTCGAAGCCGTCATCTCTCTGATTTTGCGGAAGCAATAGCCTGAGCTCTCACGGCCCTCACATTTAACCCTTTACAGATATCATCTAGGTATACTCACCTGTAAGACTGAATATTGGGATCTGGATACGGGAGTATATTCTGAGGTGGGACACGCGAATAAGTTTAAGTCTCTAAAACATTAATCTCGTATCTCGAAACAGTTGAACTTTTTGTGAAAATTTAAGTGGATCAGTATACTGACAATCTAAGTGAATCGTTTAGAACTTAAAATGTTTAAAGCTTAACGGTGTTGTTGATTTATCTCAAAAACTGATATGATCCTCTTACACAAACTTACAAAAATATTATATGTAAATATTTCTTTCCTGCATTTCTTTATTATGAAAAATCCAAAAAGATTTTCGGAGTGTTTTAGCATAAATTTTGAAAAATTCAAAAAGATTTTCGACAACTGATGTTGAAAAGCTGATTTTCAAAATTCCGAGTGCTAAACTTGATGAACAGGTTTGGGAGAGTGTGTTCGAAAAATTTATTTTACAAGTGGTCATCAGAGTTTAAAGAGTGTTAAATCATTTTTATTAAATGTCTGTAATTGGTCTATAAAAGTTTGTAAAATTTTAACTTTGTGAAATTTACTTTGAGGTAGAGAATGTGCAGGTAATGGCTATGAGAGAGCCAGATTGTGATCCTAGAACTTGTGAAAGCCAGACTACGATCCCAAGCATTTCTTAAGGGAGAGTCTGTTAGCAAAAGAGGAGTATGAAAGATAGGAAAGCCAGGTTTAAATCCTGAAGATCGCGCTAGTTGCTGATGATGAAGAGCTTGAAGAATCAAGAGATCTGATCAAGAGAATGTGAAGAGAAGATTGAGGATGCTTACACTGTCAAATATTTTGGAGAAAGCCCAAAGACTGATCAAGGCTGAAGATCTATGAAGACTCGACACTTAAGACTCGTCAACATCCGAGGGGGAGTCTGTTGGTGCATACGTCTGTCGACTTCGTCATGTATCGAGTCTTGTATTAAGAATGTTAGATCAGGGCACATAGTTCGAGAAATTAGGGTTTTTAGGTAATTTCGCATGAAATGTATGATAGGGTAATTTCGTACGAAATCACATAGTGATTTCGCACGAAATCAAATTTCGCTTGAACTTAATTTCGCTTGGGCAGGTTCGTGCGAAATCACCTCCCCTATATATACCCTAGATGCGAAATCATTTGTAATTTTCGTGATTCCGGTACCGAAGTGCTGCCGACGTGTCTACTGATCTAAAAACGTGTTATATCAATAAAACAAGACAATTAAGTGTGAATCAAGCTGTTTTCCAAGTCAATTCATTAGCTTCCGCCTCTTGAATTGATTAGAACTCTTCTGATAGACTCGTTTGGGTCTGAAAACGATCCTACATTTATGATAACAAGCCAAACCTCCCCTAAAAACCACGTTTTGAATCTGCATTTTTGGCTCCAACCTCCACACTTAAAATATAAATTTTGAATCTTGTATTTATGGCTCCAACCTCTACCTCCATTCTCCACCAATGGGCTTCTAAACCTCATTAAACACTCACCTAACCTCACTCAACTATAAAACCAAGCATCCCAACACTCATTTTCATTTTTCCAACTAATTTACACTCTCAAAACACTCTAATCTCGGCTGAAAATGCAAGTTTTGGACACATTATTCTAAGTGCTAAATGAGCACTTCTCTTCACCTTTCTTCCATCTTTTTCACTTCTTCTTCTTCCTCTACAAAGTGTGGAACACCTCTAGAATTGTTCTCACAAGGTTTTCCATGGAAAACCAAGATGAAACATGACCAAAATGAGGTCCAACTTTCTGTTTTGGAAGGAAAATTTATTAAACATACATGAACTTATATTCTCTTTATACATTCCTATGTCCTTATGCCACTAATCAAGACTATGATTATATGTGCTTAAAAACAAGGTTGTAACATACATAGCTAGAGGTTTTAAGCCTAAAAAATTTCTGTTTTAAAAGGGTTTTAACACACAAGTGATGAACAAGTCTTGAGCTTGAATATGTGTGATTATTTGGATAGCTTGGGCTATGCTACTTACAAATCAACACATCACTTGATGTTTTCTTCTTAGTTAATTAGTTAGTTTATTTCAATTATTTAATGTATCTTCATGACCATCCTTGTTGTCTTATGACAACTTGTGTATTGGTGACAACTAAGGAGGTTCCTAAATGGAAGGTTCATCTTCCTACCTCATGCATGACTTGTATGAAACACAAAGAGGTTCCTAAATGGAAGATTTATCATCCTACCTCATGCTTGACTTATATGACATTCTTGTAGACTAGAACCTATAAATATATACTATAAAGATATATAATACTTATAATAACCAAACTTTTGATGATAACCTAATGGTTATTTGTCAAAATAGTAGGCTACACCACCTAAGAACATAATACTCGTCACGATTCTAATGGGTACTTTAACCCATGAAAACATTCAACCCCTATGGGTTTCATAGTGTCAAGAATAAGTATTATGAGCTAGATGGTTATTTTCTCATATATTTATTTTCCATGTTCTTTTAAATTCCGAATTCCGACCTTAAGCATACCTTGAACTCCAATCTGTATACATTCAATCCCCTAATTCCATTACTCGCCAACACTTGGATAATCGGAAAGCATATGAAATATTTGTGAGTATACTTGAACCCCTTTTTCATTTACCACTTTTGGGGTGTAACATGTTATCTATTAACTTACACTTAAACTTTATTCATAATGCACAAACATTCCTTATACATGCATGCATACTTGATTACTTGATACTTTAAACTTGGGGTTATGCTTCTTGTGTTAGACTTATCATTAACTTCGTACGAGACTATCCTTGACATATATAGCGATATAGGATTAATGCACCGCCTGTAGACTTTGGGTTATGTCATGAGCTTATTGCGTTTCATCATTGGTTTGATTAGTTAAACACATGTCGATTTTACTGTTTATCCTGTATCAATAGCTTGCCATGTGGAATTGTTTAAACTCATTTTTATGCTAAGTATGTATCAAACTTGTATACTCGCCTTTGATTTTGCATTGAAGTTTATTTTAAACATGTTAAAGGTTAAGGATGACGACGCTTTGAAATTGAAGTAGTGATGATGCTTAGATACACACTTAGACGTCTTAAGTTTTATTATGTTGTAACAATTTGTACTTATTTGTTGTATTCTTGTATCAAACGTAATGTATATCAAGTTATTGTATTTGATTTTAACCTCTGTAATTGACTTTTAGAAACAAAATGAAATCCATTATGTAATTATTGTCACAAATAGTGTTATGAAGCCTCTTGCAATCTCGTTTTCATCTTACTCCGATGTTTCCGCCATCAGTTGGGGTGTGACATGCTTAGCGACGGAGAAAACTTCGTCGTAGAAACTTTGAACAAGATAAGAAGGATGAGATATCGGCAGTTAGCTCGAAGAAGTTTCTCTCGATCATTCAACACGTGTAATCCAGAGGTCGGTCTCGGGTGGGCATAAGATCCGTGGGCCCTATTGTCGGATCTGTGACTCCATGGAAGATGTGATTAAGGTAAGCGTGCCGTAAAGTTGCATCTGATTTTTAAAACATTTCGCACTGACATAATATTTTACAAATTGAGAACCACATATTCGTGTGTAAAAGCTCGGAAAGATGACCGAATAGAGATCTTAACATCCACTTGGTAGTTGTTACCATATGACACATGATAAAAGCGCTTCGCTAGAAAATCTGGGATTATGTTCCGTTTTAGGGTTTCTTCATCACCTATAACAATGTCGATAAACGTTGATCGGAACACGCCGCTTAAATCTCAGTTATGTCTCATTGCATTATGACAATACTGACAGGGGTGCTGGTCTTTTCTCCCACTGTGCAAACTTGAAAAATCTCACCATAACACATTGTAGACTGGTGGGATTGAATAGTTTTAATATATTTCATCTTCGACTATCTAGTCTAACACTTGAAAATGGATATGATCGTGTCAAGATCTTTATCTATCATGTCATTGACCAACTGCTCGAAATCCCTTTCGCTTCTCGGGTTCGCATTAGACACAACACACCAAAAAATAAACTTCAAAAATTCAATGCCTTGATGCACATCATATAGGCCTATACGATGCGTATTAAGCTTGCCTCCAGACAACACCTGCACATGTCAGTCTGCCAAGTCTTTTACTTTATTCAATACGCATCATATAGGCCTATACGATGCGTATTGAATTGGAAAAGTGTGCGGATAGATGGGCGGGGTGTGCCAATAGATTCTCCATTTTCTGAAAGGGGGTACCTGCTTTTGTATAAGAAAAAAGAAAAAAAAGGAGACAGAGAGAGATCATTAATATGCGTGTTGTAATAAGAGTTAAATGCAATTTTAGTCTCTGTGGTTTGGTCCATTTTGCCAGTTTAGTCCAAAGGTTTCATTTTTAACATCTGGATCCAAAAAGGTTTTATCGTTGCCATTTTGGTCCAACAGACTTAACTCCATCCATATATGTTAAGTCTGCCAAGGGCATTTTAGTCATTTCATTTTTCTTTTAATTAACCCTTTATTCTTTATTGTTTATCCCTCTCATTTTCCAATAATATAGATATATTGGAAAATGTGTATCCATCTCCTTGATATTGCACACCATTTACTGAAGGGCATTCACATACTCTTCCCCTAAAAGTGTCCTAACACCACAAAACCCTTATGAAATATGTGAAAGAAATGCCTTTAGATGAACAGAGTGTTTCCGCAGTGTATACCTATTACCTTGTAAGAATTTATGCCATGTTCAGAGTCAACCGGTAACCACCATCTCCGGAACCCCGTCGGCCACCAAGCTCCACCGATAACCACTATCTCTTGATGGTTCCTCATATCTGTCGGCCACCAAACTTCACCAATAACCACCATCGCTGGACAGATCTGAATCATCGTAACAGATATGAATCATCTCTCTCTGCCCCCTAACACCATCGTAGATCTGAGTCTCTTTTTTCTCTCTCTCTACCCCCCGCATCAGTAGCCGACGTTGTCAGAGATAGATCGGTAGATAGACAGAAAAGAGCTCCGGTTGTAGGCGCTGGTGGACTCAAAGTTAGAGGAAACAGGGAAGCTGTTGGAGTCACACTAGAAGTTGGAAGGGCAGTGGTGAAGAGACGGCGATGGTGATGCTAGGGGAGGACTGGTGGGTGGTGGTGAAGCGACGGGTGGTGATAAGGTGCCTAGTGGAAGAGAGGTGGCAAATGGTGGTCATGGATGAATCTGGTTTTTGACGTGCCCGGTATTAGAAAACCTGCCAGAAATTTTAGTGAGAGAGTCGAGAGGTGATTTTGTTATGTTTCCTTGATTGTTGAAATTCAGTTGTTGCAATATACTTTTATTCAGTGTTTGTGGATGTTATTATCGTCGGAGAAGAGGGGTGGTGTTGGTCGATTGATGGCGGTGGTTCAAACTTGTGTCTGCATAAGAGGTTTTGATTTTTGTGAATGTGTCAGCATAAGAGTTCTTGATTTTTGGTGAATAAAATGGTTGGATAAAAAAGTGAAAGCAAAAAACAAAATTTAAAAGACTAAACTCCCTTAGCAGACTTAACACATATGGATGGAGTTAAGTCAGTTGGAGCAAAATGGCAATGATGAAACCTTTTTGGAACTAGATGTTAAAAATGAAACCTTTGGACTAAAGTGGCAAAATGATCCAAACCACATGGACTAAAATGGCATTTAACTCTTGTAATAATAATATCTTTATATTTCAAGTTTCTGTTATGGAGATTAATTTGAATTTAGGGGTGTTTATGGTCCGGTCTGAAACCGTTCAAACTAGCCATCGGTTTTAGTTTCATGGTTTGTTTTACAAATTTTATTCGGTCGGTCGGTCTAAAATTTATGAAACTGTGATGAAGGGTTTGGTGTATGGTTTGTAGGCAGAAGCAACCGGGTATAACCGGACCCGACCGTTAGACATGGGCATTAAATTTTTTAAACCCTTAATCTGCAGCCACTCACTGATTTGTTGATATATTATTTTATGAAATTAAACTTGTTGAAGGTAAAAACTGGTTTTTTTCCTAATAAAATTTATTTATGTGTGCCTGTATGTGTATTTTTTTCAAGTTTAAATATTTATGAGACCGGTTATTGTATAAATTGCCTTAACGTACGCTGCGTACGAGATGCAGTATAAACATGCGATTTTTTTTGAACAAGCGATTTTGGTTTTTTCAGCAACATGCGATTTTTTTTAATATGCGATCTTTGGTTTTTTTCAACATGCGAGATTTCCTTTATGGGGTTGTAACATGCGAACTTGCCATAGCGTACGCTTCGTACGTTAAGGCATTTTGTACGATACACTTTTTCAATATTTATATGCTACTGTTCTTTTTATGATTTTGGTATTCTTTTGCTATATGTGTGGACAACTTCTTCTGAATCCAATTTGTCAAAGTTTTTATATTTCATAATTTATACCTTTGTAAAGATCCAAAAGCTTAAACTGTGAAACTAAACTGGAACCAAACCGTTAGTAACGGTTCGGTTTTAATTTTCAACGATTTGGTTTCGATTTCCAAATAATTTAAAATCTTTACTAATGGTTTGGCTTATGATTTGATGTAAAAACCGGTCAAACCGGACCGCGAATATCATTTGTATTTGGGGTTTGTTGAGTACTATTTTGCTATCCTTTTAGCGTGTTTGCTATCATCAACTACTAGCTCTATGTTACGGTCAATATTCGACAACCAAATAGCAGGCATCAAGTCAGCTTTCGTTCTGGAATACATACAAGATGAGTTTCTTTTGATTATTTGTACCAGATATCCTTGTTGCTGATGTGGCATATAAGTAAAATATACAATGCTGACATGGACAATCTATGTGTCAAAAAAAACACGAAAGCAAATTATTTAGACATTTTGTTTTTTCCTCTTTATTATGTGGTATTGTTGGATTTTTTTCTTCATTTTTAGGCCTTTCATAAAAATATATTTTTGCGAACAAATTATAAGACAAAAAAACATCAGTTGCAATCAGAATATTGGTTCAACTATTTTAATAGCGATACAGTTTTTAAGAAAAACAAAAGACAATACGAAATGAAATAAAACAAAACGAAGAAAACACATGTAAGCCATTACTTTCTAATATATGTGAAAGGGTGGATTACTTGGCTTTCTTGTTCGAAAACTTCCACATCTTGACTAGGTTCGGCTTCTTCGTGGAATATTTGACTTCCTTGTTCAACACAGTGTCCTCTCCCACCTCTTCCGCCTCTCCCACCCCTCCCGCCTATTCCAATGATATCTTCTCTTGTCACCCTTGTTTTAGGCCTTCCTTTTTTCTTAGGTTCTTTGGGCGGTGCAAGTTTTTTTTTCATTTGTACATGTTTTCACATTATGCCCTTTCTCTAAACAGTTCTTGCAAGTCATTTGTCTTCCGGTAAATGATACTTTTTTTTATATTTCCCTTGCTTTTTCAGTTTCATGTCCTTCTCTCTTAGTTGATGGTCTACCCGACATTCTTCTCTCTTTTGGAGGAAATGGTTTAATGTAAGATGTTACCTTCCACATTTTGCTTCCATTTAGCGGTTTCATATATTGTGCTTGTAAGTATCCTTGAACTTCTCACAACCTTGAACCAATCACTTACATAATCCTCCGGATCATTGTTGATGTAGTATATAGCAGTAATTGAATGCAAACATGGTAATCCAGGTATTTGCCACAATCTACAATTACATTCTCTATTATCTAGATCCACATTGTAAGCTTCATTTCCAACCAGTACCTCAACACATTGCCGCCGCTTGGGATAACGATCCATTTCCTGTATATAATCATATAAAACTAAATAAAAACAACATAACATCTCATTATTATAGATAAACTAACAAAAAACAACCAAAAAACAGCCATAAACAGCAAAAACAAAAAAAAAACTGCAAAAACAGCCATAAACAGCTAAAAATGCAGCAAAAAACAGCCTTAAACAACCATAAATAGGAAGGAAAAAACTGCCCAAAACAGAAAAAAAATAGTGACTTATCTTGATTCTTTTGAGCATTCTTGTATCTTCGTCCTTATAGTTGGGCATACATTACCTTCCCATTTCAATGATCTTTTACTCATTTCGTAGTTCCCTTCCATAATAAACATTCTAATCTCTTCCAACAACTGGTTTTCTTCTTGCATTCACATATAATCACAGAATTAAAGCTCTCGCTAATCTCATTCTCTACAGATTCACTTGCTCTATCAGTTTCAAAAAACGCCATAGACCATATATTTGGATCTCTCTCAATTAGATGATTGTATGCTTCAATGCTAATAGGTTTTATTTTATCTAAAATAGAGACAAATTCCACCCCATTATGTTTCTTCTTGAAATTAGCATATATATGCCTTGCACATTGCCTATGTTCGATATGAGGAAGCAAATCTTTTACAAGTCCATGATTACATAATAGGATATAAGTAAATAATCCCATATCCGCACATAGTGTTCTTTCAAGGTATATATATCTTTGCTATCCATGAGGCTGTCACTAGGGACCCTAAACTGTAATTTCTACTACAGTTGTGATTATCATTAAGGCTTGTAATCTGTTTGCATCCAAGATGCCAATAATCTAAACGGACAAGAATAACTAACATCTTTGTTACTACATACAACTAAGAGCCTTTTTGTTTATTTTTTTATAACTTAACATATATCCATTTACTACTCCATAACAACATATAACAAACTTCAATTGTGTAGGACTTTCAAACATATCCCCAAGAATCGGCCTCATGTCTTTCCAATTCATGTTTGGATCATGAATTGGATATACTTTCCCTTTTTCTATGTGTTGTGTACCTTCGTTAATGTTTAGATCATCGTCACCCTCAACTGAAGTCTCACCAACATCATTACCATAATGAGGCCTCATAACTAAGTTTATTTAAAAAGGGATCATCGTTTGTCCAATAGAAACAAAATCCTCATCTTCAAGATCTAATGGCAACGAATCTGACAATTCCTCTTCATCAGTACTTGCTTCATAAGTAGCATCACTAAAATCATTATCTTCTTCATTCGAATATGACTCCATCCTAAAAAAACATGCATATATAATCCATAATAAAAAAAATCATTGATGTCAAATGGGATAGAAGTAATATTTGTGTGGATGATATCTACTACTGAGAAAAACTAATAAATATTATAGTGAGTAAACAAACTAATGGATACCAACTTAAGAAACTCAACAATTATGAGGACAATATTAAGCGATGATTTTGTTTAGCAATGATGTGGATTAAAAAAAGTTTAGGGACTTTTGTGAGAAAAAAATAGAAAGTATATTGGTTTTTTATGGTATTCGGCCATTTTTAACAACCCTTGACCTCAGCCCAGCTCTTCAGCTTTTATATCCAAGCCTGCAGCCCAAAGCCCATGACCTCAGCCCAGCTCAGCTGCTACCGGCCATGACCAGTAAGCCCAATGCTTTGCCTTGAGCCCAATACTTTGCCTTGACCCCAAAATCTGCAATTACTCAACAAGCCCATAAGTAAACATATTAAAACATAACCAACTTATGATCAAGGTATTAAATTGTAAAGTATTAAAAAATGTTAAGTTAAATTGTAAATATTAAAACCTTAACATTTTAACACTTTATCTCTATATTCTTTTGTTATTATTTTTGTCTATTTCTTTTTCTTATAAAATTGATTTTTAAGAAAAATTTCGGCTCCTTATTTACAAGTTCAAGATCCGCTACTGTCTATAGTGTATGTTTTCTTGTAGCAATAATCTGCATCACGATAGGCAATAGCAGCTTCATCCTTACCATCCAACTGAAAACGAGAAACAATTATAAATACAGGTTCATCTATATATATATTGAACGCCATAAATCAAACTTCAATATCAAAATTCAAGACAATTCACCTATACTCAGATATGATCATTGCCATCACCTGCACTTCATAAACAAATCAACTAAATTCTTGAAACATTTTGTTGCTAAACATTTAAAAAATCATAATAAGCAATTTAACATGTATATCAAAAGTTGGTACCTTGATTCATGATTAATCTGCCCCAAGCCAATCAATTTCTGTGTTAAAACTAGGGATTCAAATGAGCCGCTCGCGAGCTACTTGAGATCGGCTCGAGAAAAGCTCGAAACAAGCGGAGCCTTATCGAGCCCGATTCGAGCTTGAGCCTAAAACAAAGCTCGTTTATTCATCGAGCCCAAGCTCGAGCCTGACATGTGAAGCTCGTCAGCTTCGTTGAGCCTTAGTGTAATATTAGTTTTATTAATATTTAATAATATTTACCCCTTATATAAAGTTGTTTAGTAAACGAGTTGAGCCGAGCGTATTTAAACTTTTTTACGAGCTGAGCCCGAACTTAAAAATAAGCTTATTTAGTAAACGAGCCCGAGCACGAACTTCACTTATTGAGCTCGCGAGCCTAAACGATCTCGAGCCTATGGGTAGGGCTGTAAACGAATTGAACGAACACGAACAAGACTTTGTTCGTGTTCGTTCTTAAGGGTATAATGTGTTCACGAACGCAAAAGAACACAGATAAAATCGGCAAAGATGACGGTGGCTAAAGGTGGATGGTGAGAGGGAGTGGCGCTAGACCTTGAAGCCCCAATCATTGAACGGAGGTTGATAGTATTTTTTCGACGTGAATCATGAGAAGGAAATCGGAGCGGTGCATAAATAAGGTGGAGACAGGGTTTCATATTTTATTTGTTTAGGTAATGAGATATATAAGAATTAAAGAATATAAAAAGTTTAGATAAAATTAATAAATGAAAAAAATCTTTATTGAACAACATAAACAAATGAACATGAACGAATGTTCACGAACACATTACCGAACGTTCACCAACGTAGTTGAACGAACGAGACGTCTTTTCGTGTTCGTTCATTTAACTCACCGAACAGAATTTGTTGTTCATGTTCGTTCATTAATCAAACGGACAAACGTAAACGAACTTCCAGCTGAACGATTCACGAAATGTTCGTTGAACGTTCGGTTCGTTTACAACCCTACCTGTGGGACCTAATGTAAGATTAAATATATTATTATGTATTTAATCAAATAGTCACCACTATCATTTATTTTATATGGATCAAAATAATAATTATTATACCTTTTTAATATTAGTTGGTAATTGTTGATGAACCGATTTACCCTTATTAACTAATAAGGTTTCCCATTGGATGTATATAAGGAGATGACTAGAGAGGGTTTTGGGTTAGACATTAATCATAAAATCACAACATTATTCGACCTCCTCTCTCTCCATATCACGATTTCCTAACCCTTAGAATTCGTAATCAACATCATCGATATACATTCTAAATGGCAAATCAAGCTAACTGACATGCCGAACTCTATGGCTGCATCTGCTTCTGGATTCTCTGCTGGCCTGAATTCTGTAACATGTATTATTTACATGTTTTTCATTACATATTAACAAAACTGATCAATACCTAATAAAAATAAAATTAATATAAACGAAAAGAATTAAAAGTGGTAAAAAAAATATACACACATTTAGAGAGTTAACATGAACTAATAAACAATCTATTGGAAATTTGGTGAATGGATATTTAATATATTTATAATTTAATGAAATTATAAATATTAATTAGAATCTTCATGTGGTAAATAAAAGAGAAACTCTTGAGTAGAGCTTCTTGATGACATTTAATTAATTTTATTAGAGTTTTTAAGTCTCTAATTAAGTGACTAATTAAGTGAAACCTTTCACTAATCCTTAAGTCTTGTACAAATAGTAGGCTATGTGCTTCTTTTGTTACAACAAGAATATGGTATTGCTTAATACATGAAGAATACTAGAAGGAGGATGAACACTTGAAGACCAACTAGAGAGATGAGTACTCTCTACTTGTTTTCCACCACATGAGTTCAAACACTACAATCTCCGGCAGTACAGACTGCTTCGGCTGTTGTACCCTGGGAGACAGACGCGTTGTCTTTAGTAGAGGCGCGAAATCTGTTTTAAGGGAAGCGTGTTGAACACGTGCCTCAACCAAAATCGTCAACGTTTTAGTGTGCTCTTTGTTGCAGTCAAGGAGTATTTTCAAGACTCGAGATGATGAATACTCGAGTCTAAGATGCTATCAAGTCCACGTGAAGGACCCACCAGAGATGCGGCTTGAATCAAGATTGGTATATACAATATATTTTATATTCCTTTTTTAGTAATTGCAACCGGTATTGTACTATGATATTTCCTATGAATAACGAGAGTCTCGTTATTATATATTTTGTAATTATATTTTACAAAAGGTGAACCTAATTCCTACAAACTTAAAACAGATTTCGTGAGATTGTTGCTACAATCTTAAAACCTTATTTATAAGGATTTTGGGTTCACAAAAGGATTTATAATATATATATATATATATATATATATATATATATTTAAAGATTATGATCTTATAAATATTTTTCTTGGGAAATATGTATGTAGTACAACTTGTTGTGTTTGGATTTTTTTGAGATTGAGATACAATCTTAAATCCTATACCGTGGTACAAAACGAATAGTTTTGGTTCCAACGTTTGGTTTTCAAACGATTTTGGGAATCGTTAATTTTTCTAACTTTTGTGTTAGATCGGGTTTATTAGTGTAAACCATACGTTTTTTGTAAACGTTAAATTCTCTAACATGTGTGTTAGACCGGAATTACTGATGTAAACCGTACGTTTTTTGTAAACGTTAAATTCTCTTAAGTAGAGTTTTTTTATGTCTTTAAATAAGAGTTTTATGTTACTTGATTAGAGTTTTATGTCTCTAATTAAGTCTCAATTTAAAGTAGACTTTTCATCCACCCATGGATTGATATGAACAAATAAGTCTTATAATGATTTTTGTAATCATTTGTCTTCTAACATGTGTTTTAGAGACGTTCATGAAACACGTTAATTTTGGAAGCAATTTTTAATTGTTTAGAAATGACTTATTTATTTGAACGATATATGTGCTTTTAGCAAGTCGAATTAACATTTTGTGAAAATGTTAATATTTCGAATGTGTGCGTTAGAATTTCTTTCATTTTAACATGATTGTTAAAAATTGTTAAAATACAAATGCTTTGAAATGTTTTATGTAAACATTTTATACAAGTAATTTGTTGTAGCAATGATTTTAATGCTTTGTATGATTTAGAAATAAAAGGTCATACATTGAAGTTGATGTTTGATTGGCTTCAACAATTAAATCACCAAAAAGTGATGGTGTAGTTGTGTGGGATTTATCACCAACTTTAATTTGTGATTTCTAAATCCATTTGAGTGAAATTTTAATTACTAATTAAACTCTTCATATGGTGAAACTCTTGAGTAGAGTTTTAATGGTGACATTTGATGAGTTTTATTAGAGTTTAAGTCTATAATTATTGAGACTCTCAACTCTTCATATGGTGAAACTCTTGAGTAGAATTTTAATAATGACATTTGATGAGTTTTATTAGAGTTTAAGTCTATAATTATTGAGACTCTTAACTCTTCATATGGTGAAACTCTTGAGTAGAGTTTTATTGATGACATTTGATGAGTTTTAATGATGACATTAATGCTTTAATTTGGTTATGTTTTGTATATATAAAATGACTTAAATTTTCTAACACGTGTGTTAGAAAATGTGTATCACGAATACGAGGTTAGAGATTATTCATAATGAACAGAAATGTTTTATGTAAACATTTAATTGCCTCTGTGTGCATTAAAAATGATGAGAAATGGTTTATTTTATAAACTACATCTTTGGAAAACGTTTTATGTAAACGTTCGATTCTATAATGTGCTTGTTATAACATTTTTTTCTAACATGCGTGTTAGAAAATGTTTAGTACATGTGTAGTAAGACTAAACAATATAAAACCATTTGATATTTTGGGTTTGATCTATGTTTTCATAATCCTAATTGATATTATTAATATTGTATATTGCAAAACTGAGAAACTGTTTTGAATTACTTTTAAAACAAAGTTTTGCATAACATTAATAATTCAAATGGTGCGCTAATCTTACTAGAAGTAGCATATGGTGAACAAAGTAACAGTCTGGTGGATGTTATTTGGCGAAAAACAACTTGGTGTTGTTGTGAACAAATATTATTGTTCAAGTTTACTACTTAAATGTAGTATAACAACTTGGTGTTGTTTTGAGCATAATTGTCCAAGTTTAAAGTTTCAAGATGAAATGGGGAACTTGTACTTACAAGTGCATGGAGTCTTATTGAGGGAGTACCTCAAGACATGCCATGGGACAATATTGTTGAGAAGATTTCGGTCAGATTATAAAGTGTTGAAGATAAAAGCACTTTGCTATTTGATATCTACATATTGTCTATGCTTCCATTTAAATTTCAAAAGTGATTGACACGTATGATTTAGTTTCCAGTGTATTTTATTGTTTTTTGTTCAATATCTTCGGATAACACATTCAATTTTTTACAAAGAAATAAATCACTAATGGTTGTGACGTATAAATTATTTTTGTGGAAATAATTATAACGTCGGTTATACATTGCTTAAAAGAATATGGTTTTAAACGGATAGTACATGAAAATACTTGGACATAAACAACTTGAGAGTTGTTACATTGACTAAAAGTCAAAGACGAAACATCAAATGTATAACCACATCATGAGTGAGTAATGAAAGAACGTAGTGAGTGTATTGAGATGAAATACACTAACGACATTCATGTCGACATACTTCATTAGAAGTCATTGGAAAATTCACAAGTGTGAATTCTAACATATGAAAGTAAAAGTAATATATGTTATTGTATACCTTTAATAAATCTTGCGAGATTTATAAGTAGATGCGTCTACCACTTGATTATTGTTAGATCTATATGGATATTTTACCTTCATTTGGGTGAGCATCCTAAATATACATATCTCCTAATGAATAACAATAGATGTGTGCAAATCACTTAAGGCAAAATTATGAATGCCATGTTGTTGAGTGTCGATCTAGTTGACTCTATCTCACACATAATAGTGATTGTAGACGAGAAACATTCATCTTGTTGGTGATGAATGTGTTCACCAAGTGACTTGGATTAAGACTTATGTTTAAGTACTTATGAGTCAATGGTAGATTATTGGAGATCAAAGGTAAACAAGTTATGTTCCTTAAATGAATGATGAATTTTGTGAGACCTTCCTAAATATTGATGTTTTAGGATTATGATTAAGTCTCATTATTTTGTCTTAACAAGGGATGAATGTTGCAAAGAGATATTATGATATCCTTATGGCTGTGAAGAATCAGAATGATGCATCTTCTGTTTATATGCTAAAGTATTGTAGTCTAAAGCATGCTAGACTAGTACTTGGTTAATTATGGGTCTTGACGGAGACTAATTAACTCTAAACATTCAAATGTGTATGAACACAAAAAGAATTTGTGTACAGAAAAAATTAAAGGAGAATTTTTCATTCATTATAAGGAAAAGACACGTAACTTTTGAAGAGTTTGTTCGAAAAGCTAATGAGGAGAACTCATTGTCTAGGCTTATTCAAGATGTTAAATTAGAATTATTTTAAGTTGGTGACAAACTTATGACAATGGCATGTGTTGCTTTGGTCAGCTCGGAAGCTTATGTAAGCTAATGCAATATGAGTTGAATTCACTGATACAATGAGGTTGATCTTGTTCAATCATATGTGTATAAATGTTGTCATAAGTGAAGTTACATAAATGTTGATCAAATGGCAAGAAATGTGGGGGGGGGGGATCCATTTAGAAACAACCCTATAAGGGTATGTAGAAATGGTTTTCATTACCCCATCTGGATGATATCCTATAACACTTAAATGTGGGGGTGTCTTGCATTTGTATCATAAAAGTTTGGCAATAAGGATTTTGTAATCCAATCTAACATTGCAAACAGGCGACTATGTGGAGGACACAAAGGTCGTAGTGCATAATGGAGATGTGTTTGCCTTAAATGATAAGCATATCTTACAAAGACATATATTATAACCAAATTCAGATTGCCACTGAGGTTATAGTCTTAGAAGTTGACAATAGGCAAAATTAACTTACGAGTGAAGAACACATCAAGACTGATCTCAAATACGCAAAGTTATTTGTTAATGTTATGGATCTAACAGCCTGAGGGTTTATTAGAGATCAAGTTGTGGAATGAGACTGAAGCCCATGGAAAAAGGGTATGTGAAGGACACCTAACTTAGTTGACTGGAGATCCCAAGATCTAAGTTCAATAGGACAACTAATTCATATGCCTAAAGGTGGTCACTGTGGGGGCATAAATGATATGTATAAACTAGTATATATGGTTATACATACCCACAAAGTATAAAATGGTGTTTAAATACGTCCTATTCTATTCCTATGATATTCAGTGACAAAGAGTGAGGCTAAGCATAATATGTGGTAAATGATTTGGATAAATCACGATAACCACAATGCTTTTAATGATCTAAGGAGAATCACCTATGTTAGAGAGAAGTGAGGTCGCTTCGAATGGAATTGAGGGCACAATTCCTAGAGCTCTCGCAGAACTAAGAAAGTGTTCCACGACCATTATTGGACACGACTATGAGGAGATGACCCGGCTAGGGAGAGTCTTGTGTGAAGTGTATTGTCGTCTACACAAACGGTAGACGAGTTCAAAGACATCGAGATCTACTCAAAGCTAGTGGGCTAAGTGAATTTCATGAGCGAAGGTTCAAAGGGTAACACCTACCTATCGTATGCAAAACTCAACTGTCGAGGTTACATTGAAAATTTTAAGTGTTTTGAATGATCCCTATTCATGTGGGGGATTGTTGGAAATTTGGTGAATGGATATTTAATATATTTATAATTTAATTAAATTATAAATATTAATTAGAATCTTCATATGGTAAATAAAAGAGAAACTCTTGAGTAGAGCTTCTTGATGACATTTAATTAGTTTTATTAGAGTTTTTAAGTCTCTAATTACGTGACTAATTAAGTGAAACCTTTCACTAATCCTTAAGTCTTGTACAAATAGTAGGCTATGTGCTTCTTTTGTTACAACAAGAATATGATATTGCTTGATACATGAAGAATACTAGAAGAAGGATGAACACTTGAAGACCAACTAGAGAGATGAGTACCCTCTACTTGTTTTCCACCACATGAGGTCAAACACTATAATTACCGGATGTAACTTTGGGCCCGTGAGCCATCTCCGGCAGTACAGACTACTTCGGCTGTTGTATCCTGGGAGACAGACGCGTTGTCTTTAGTAGAGGCGCGAAATCTGTTTTAAGGGAAGCGTGTTGAACACGTGCCTCAACCAAAATCGTCAACGTTTTAGTGTGCTCTTTGTTGCAGTCAAGGAGTATTTTCAAGACTCAAGATGATGAATACTCGAGTCTAGGATGCTATCAAGTGTGCGTGAAGGACCCACCAGAGATGCGGCTTGAATCAAGATTGGTATATACAATTATATTTTATATTCTTTTTTTTAATTATTGCAACCGGTATTGTACTATGATATTTCCTACGAATAACAAGAGTCTCGTTATTATATATTTTGTAATTATATTTTACAAAAGGTGAACCTAATTCCTACACAATCACTTACCAAACAACAAACAAAATTATACACGATAAAAAGACAAATAGTTGAAAAAAACTTAGGGGCTGTTTGGTAGCCTCTGAATGGTCATTAAGAGGCTACCTCTTAATGGAACCATTAAAAATTTTACCAATGAGAAGGTAAAAGAATGTGATATGTGATGATTTACCATTCAGAGGTTACCTCTTAACCATTCAGACTTGAGGTTACCTCTTATTCATTCAGAGGTTTTAAACCATTAAGAGGTAGCATCTGAATGGTCATTAAGAGGCTACCAAACAGCCCCTTACAATTTCTTGGTTGACTGAACACGATTGGGTTTAGGTTTCACCTAATACAACTTTTTGTTTTTTAGAATTATAAATAAGTAAATAGATAATGTTTATTTTTTGTTTTATGCTTTTGTTAGTCTGGTTCCTTATGCAGGCTCCAATTGAGGAATATAATGTCTCCGTCTAAAGACTATAATACTCTAAAACTTGGACTAAAATTAAATAAATGTAACATGCCTGTCCCAAAGTTGAGTTTGTTGCCAAATAATTGAATGATTTGTGGGCCTAAGGAGGCTATGTTGGAACCCCAATTTTCACTTGGTTTAAACCATGGGGTATGGTGGGGCATGAGTTGATACGTGAAGTTGGAGCCCCCTCACCGGTTAGTGACGTGTCCGTGGGGTATGGCGGGGCTTGGGTTGGGACGTGGCTTGGCAGTTTATTAAAAAAAAAAGCGAACAGGACATGGCCAACAAAGCGAATAGGAGCCCGCCACATAGGATCGCTAGCCCGCCCCACGCCCGGCTTCAAACTCCCGCACCTTGGGCCACGCCCCAACCCAAGCCCCCGGGGTGGTGGCTTGGGCGTTTTCAGCCAACCCACGCCCCAACCCAAGCCCCATACCCCATAGTCTTAACGTCTATTGAAACTGGTTATGGTATAGTCTAAAAAACTAGTAGAACAATTTACTTGTGTTGCTACTTGCTAAAATTACTATGAATATCACATTAACCCAATAAACTAAAATTACTATGGTTGAATATGATTTTTATCCTGTTTACAGTGGCGGATCCAGAGCTTTTTGTGAGGGGGTGCACAAAAATGGGTCGACTCACGTCTAGTCGGGTTGGAACAGTTCAACTTAGATTAAGTGGGTCAAAATGGGTCGGCGAATGACAATTCACACTTATTGATTTAACGATATCATGAAACTATTTATACTTGTTAGACTTAATGATACGATGAATCTACAATAATATATTTTGATGGAGCTTAAACATGTACAATAAACAAACGTAATTGTGTATCAATTAACTAATACGTGAACATATGCCTCATTATTAATACATTAATACAAAATGCTATGTCGAGTTATTTAAAGTCCTAACTTAAACTTAAGGGTCTGTTTTATAAGTTATATTCAAATAAAGGGGTTCATGTGTAACTTTAATAGAATTTAGCATAAAGTGCCGACAAATTGCTAAAGACTATTAAATGTCAACATCGTTTTCTCTCTCTATTTTATCTTTTAGACTTCATCTTCTTCACAAATTAACTCTTTTTTCCATTAAAACTTCAGGCAAAGCTCAATGCCATCTCTCCTTGCAAATAAACATCAACTTCTTTTTTTTTTATCTCTCGTTTGTGTTTGTCATGGGTGCCTTCCAACTATTTTCGAAGGTGCCTGCCTAAAAAAAACCTCAAAAATACCGAACATTTTCTACTACTGAGATATATCGAGGCACCCCTCGGTAACACGTAAATCCGCCCCTGCCTGTTTAAGTGTTTAGTATTGTTTTATGAACGTATGGAGCGATTTATATGTGATAGGAACAATGAGTAAGAATGTAATGAATTTATGGAGTATTTAGTATCTCTGGATAATGTTTTGGATATATTTCAAAAAATGTAAACCTGTAGGGCACAATTTTAAATAAGTTTGTAATGACGTTTGATGTGTTTTTGATGATTATATAAATTTTAGTTTGATGTTCTTTTGTCTTACATGACCCGACCCGATCCGCCCGCTATGAACCATTTTTTTTTATATAGCTAGGGGCAAAAGATTTTTATAAATATTTCACACCCCACAAAAAAGTTCATGGGTCCATCACTGTAATGAACCCGTTAGAGAATTCTCTTGACTAGCATCTTCCATTTATTTTTGGGGTTGGTCTTAAACTAATGGCTCTGTCATATAATTAAAATATAAGCACATTATCAAATATTTTAATATATATGTCTATTTTGTATATTATATATTCTTCAACTTTGTTCATTAGTTCACATATATAATTATGATTTTAGTTATTATTACATTATTTAGGAAAATTGAAGTTAAACAAACCTCTAATGCCTAAATAATGATTTAGTTTTACAAAACTAGTTATAACATGGTTAATCCATAATTTAGTTTGTATTTAAAAGTGGTTAACTGAAAAACATAAAAACTATAATAATAAAAATAAATAAATTAACTAAAAAAAACAAAAAAAGAATTATAATTGGTCAGTGAAGAAAATAATAAAAATATATATAATAACTTGATTGAATTAAACAAATAAAGAAGTCTATAATATGTTACTTAAATAATAAGACATATATAAAATATCATTTTAGTGAATAATTTTTTAATCTTCTATTTAAAAAAATTAAAATTTTTTAATCTACTATATAAAAAAAAAGGTAACACTACTCATGATTAAAAATCCAACTATTCTAGCTAAAAGAGAAAAACCATAACCAAATCATCACATATCTCTTATGTGAATGTAAAACCATAAACAAATCATTACATATCTCTTATTTTATGTGAATGTAAATTACTATTCCTTTATTACAAGTCCACGGTCTTGTTGTACAAGCATTTCAAATTTCAATTAGTTTGACAAATTCCAAGCCTACATAAAAAAACTCCATGAACAAGATGCACCCTTAATGTTTCTCACTATCCTAGTATCCTATAATAAAAATATTATATACTTTGATTTAATTTCTAGCTAGACTAGTAATTTGTCTATAAATAGCATGTTTAACTACAATTTCTTGTTTATATCAACAATGCTTGTCATTGCCCTAATCTTGTGCTCCCTCTTTGGTCATTCCTTAGCAACTTCAAATAATGTACAACAAAACTTCATCCATTGCCTAATAAGTTCAACAGAACTTACTGTTCCGATCACTGGAGCAATCTACACTCCCTCCAACTCTTCCTTTAACACCATATTGCAAGCTTACCTTCGTAACCTCCGGTTTAACGAATCCACCACCCGAAAACCGGCCCTAATAGTCACTGTGTTAGACATTTCACATGTCCAAGCCTCCATCATATGTGCCAAAAAACACAATTTACTCATGAAAATCAGAAGCGGCGGTCATGACTACGAGGGTCTATCGTACGTTGCTGATCACCCGTTCTTTATCCTCGATTTGTTTAACTTGCGTTCGATTAATGTCTCGATTGAAGACGAGACCGCATGGGTTCAAACTGGTGCAACCTTAGGAGAACTTTACTATAGAATTTCTGAAAAAAGTAGCACTCATGGTTTCCCTGCTGGAGTTTGCCCTACTGTTGGTGTTGGTGGACATTTTAGTGGAGGGGGGTATGGTAACATGATGAGAAAATTCGGCCTTTCTGTCAATAATATCATCGACGCTGAACTCGTTGATGTTAATGGAAAACTTCTGAACCGTGAATCAATGGGTGAAGATTTGTTTTGGGCGATCACTGGCGGTGGAGGTGCGAGTTTTGGTGTGGTTATTTCGTACAAGATAAACTTAGTTCGTGTTCCAGCCAAAGTGACCGTCTTTCAAGTGAGAAGAACGTCTATACAAAATGTTACCAATGTTGCTCATCGATGGTTACAAGTTGCCGATAAACTCGACTATAATCTTTTCATTCGAATGGTTGTTAATGTGGTGAATAGCACAAATGGTGAGAAAACAATAGGTGCTTCATTTCCGAGTTTGTTTCTTGGTAACACTACAACCCTAATGAATATAATGGATCAAAGCTTTCCGGAACTAGGGTTACAAAGATCAGACTGTCAAGAAATGAATTGGACTCAGTCACTTCTAAGGTACTTCAACTCCCCACCAGGCTCACCAGATTCGACTCTGTTGAGTCGAATTCGGCGAACGGTGGTTCATCTCAAAAGAAAATCTGATTATATTAAAAACCCTATTTCAAAACAAGGGTTAAGGTCTATTTTCAACAAGATGGTCGAGTTAGACCGTGTAGGTTTATATTTTAACCCTTACGGTGGACGAATGGCTGAGATTTCAGAGTTTGCTAAACCATTTCCACATCGAGCTGGGAACATCGCGAAGATTCAATACACGTTAGATTGGGCCGAAAATGGTGTTGATGCCGCGAATCGTTACATTAACCTAACTAGGGTTTTGCATGAGTACATGACTCCATTTGTGTCAAAGTTTCCTAGAGAAGCTTTCTTGAATTATAGGGATTTGGATATTGGTGTTAATCATAATGGGAAGAATAGTTTTATTGAAGGGAGTGTTTATGGGGTCAAGTATTTCAAAGAGACTAACTTTAGAAGGTTGGTGAAGGTGAAAACTATTGTGGATCCTGATAACTTCTTTAGAAATGAGCAAAGTATCCCAACATTGCCATCAACCTATCATTAAGGAAGTAAAATGACTTGTAAGGCTTCATAATCATATTTAAATATTTAAAAAATAATAAAAATCAATTTTGATTAAAAACGGTTTTTTTAGGGATGATGTGGTATTGACATGTTACACTCTTTGGAATCGTTTATTTTAAGTATATGATAATATATGATATGCCGTTTTTGTATACCATACACCTACAACTTTTTTGTTTATTAATTTAGCTATATGACTTATGATTAAATGATTTAGTTGTTACTTTATTTTTCTACGAAAATAACACTACTCGAAAACTGCTATTATTTCTACCAAAATTTCCTGCGCGTTTCCTACGAACGAAAATGGCAACACATTTCCTACGAAATTTCGACGTATTAGAAAGAGTCTTAGTTTTGTAACAAAAAAATGACAAATTGGTTTGCGTAGGAAAAGTGTAGGAAAATTCCAACAGATCTTCGACGAAATCCGTTTTCATTTTAACCATTAGTCGGAAATTCGTAGGAATCGTTATGCGATCAAGAAAATGAACCTTCAATACGCGAATAATGATTTGAACTAAAAAATATGACGCGGTTTATTCCTAGATATATCGATCAAGAGCTTTTCTAATTCTATATTATTTTTGGCCGGTCCGTTTAGTTACGTATCTTTATATAATTAAATAGTTCGGAGCTTCAGATTTAGTGACATTATGTTATTAATTTCTAAAGAACTTTTATATATTTTATTACTACAAGAAAGTGCTATGCCGGTAATTACAAGTTCGGAGCTTCAGATTTAGTGACATTATGTTATTAATTTCTAAAGAACTTTTATATATTTTATTACTACAAGAAAGTGCTATGCCGGTAATTACAAAGTGTCACTAGTTTTTCAGTTCATAAATAACCGAGAATATTACATTATTGTCCTATATATTAAAAGAAGAACATAATGAACAGTAAACATAATTAAATAAATATAGTAATATAATTGAATTTAATGGATAGTAACGTCACTAATAAATGAGCTGGTATCGGGTACCTGTATCGGTATCGAATTTATCAAACCGGGTGTATTTTCGGTACCGGTTCGACACCGGTATTCATCTGTTTTTACCCTCAAATGCCGGTGTCGTACCAGTACCCAAATGCCGGTGTCGTACCAGCACCGGTACAGATCCGTACCGTACTAGGTATATTCGGTACCGGTACCCACTTTTGGGGATTTCGGTAACGGTATTTTCCGTACCGGTTCGTACCGAGCTCATTAAATCCCGTAGCAACGTAGCAATGCAAGTAATTGCACCGTTTATATTACTTTTCATACACACAGTAAGTAAACTGTATTTCGTTTGAATGGGGTTTTATATACACAACAACTTATTTTGCTTTATTTTTTGTCTTTTCTGTAATGAATGAATTGTAGCCTGTAAAAAAATTACGATTTTCCCCTCGGTTCAAAATTACGCTTTCACCCTCAATTCAAAATTACGTTTTTCCCTGAGTTCAAAACAAAACTATAGTACTGTTTTTTTAATTGGTTGAGAATTATTTGGCCATCGCCCCGCAACGCGGGCGGGGCATCAACTAGTTACATTAAAAGTCGAAAAATCCCATTTATGTTGTAGTGAGGTATAATATACGTTATGTTATGTTTAGTGATGGACCCATAAATTTTTTTTTGAGGGCGGCGGAATTTTTACGCGAATACGAAATAATTACTTTGTTTTCGATCATTAAACCAAACGGGTTTTACCGGTAATTTCACCGTCGTGCCTACAGCGGGTGGGTTACCGGGTTTTCCCCGGAATTGGTGGTGGACTCGGGTTACTGTCGGAGTAATCCGTTTGGTCCGGTAGGTGCCCCAAGAATGCTCGGAATTGATTCTGTTGACCGTTAAAAAAATTACTTTGTTTTAACCATAAGATTTACAAGTCAAATAACCATTAATATCAATATCAATATGATAACACGTAATTTAGTTTTGCCAAAAAATCAACTGCAGTTTCTTGACTATTCGAGTATCCATTTCATTGGTATTTAAAAAATATGATCAATGCTTAATGTTCCTCAATTAAAAAACTAGAAAAGAATTATATAAATTAATAAACATCGAAGTATTCATATTTAAAAATATGATGGAAGCTTAATGTTCTTCGTCTAAAGAACTAGGAAATAATTATATAAATTAATAAACATTAAGCTAAGTAAAGTTATAAAAAATATATTAAAATTAAATATGAGAAACTGATTAATTAATTTTAGAGTAAATTACAAGTTTTGTCCTTTATGTTTGTACCAAATTGCAGGCGGTGTCCTTTACCTTTAAATTTGACGAGTTTTGTCCTTAACGTTTCAAAATTCTGCACGTTATATCTTTTAGCCCTAACCAAGTTAAATTTTTTTTGTTAAATCTGATCATGTGCAAGGCACATGAGGACATTTTAGTAATTTCGTTTTTAGGAAAATTTGTGTAATTAACTTAAAATAAATACCCACCATCATCATTCAGACACTCATATCTCTCTCTTTCTACCTCCCTCACTACGAACCACAGTCACCTCCACCTCCACAACCGCTGCACCACTACCCACCACCACCGCCACCGCCGCCGCCATCCTCTTCACCTCCACCTCCACAGCTGCTGTCACCACTCCCCACCACCACCGCCGCCGCCATCCCCTTCACCTCCACCTCCACAGCCGCTGTCACCACTCCCCACCACCACCGCCGCCGCCATCCCCTTCCACAGCCGCTGGGATTATTTTGTTTGGAGATTTGCAGCTTTGTATCACCATCTCCACCACCATTCAAATCTTGTCGGATCTAACCCCATCTCCTTCATCTCAAATACCCTCTCTCTCTACTTCTCACCCAATTTACACACTCAAATCCTCTCACAATCACTCAATTTCTCTTCAATTCTCTATCTAATCTCAGATAAAGAACACAAAGGCGGTTGCTTCTATGAATGTTAAGATAGTTACATGGCTACTTCATCAACATCTTCCACCGCTTCTCTCTGTTTTCCAGCCACTTCTATTGCCGGAACTCGTAGTTCTTTTCATACTACTACCAGTTAGTTGTTACGATGTCGCCGGAGCCGGCAATTGACTCGATTGAAGGTTCGCAAGGCCGTAATTCAGTCAGATTTGGACAAAGATGTTTCAGATATGAGAACTAATGGTAAATTAGGTTTAATTGTGATGTCGGCTCAATCCTGGACCAGATTCAAAACATATGAGAGAGATGATAAAAAAAGTTTATTTATTAGTTTTGTACAAAATAACCCCCTAAATAAGTGCTCTTTACAAAATAGCCCATAGAGAGGTAAAATGACAAGAACACCCTCATGTGCAAAACACATGACCATACTTAACCAAAAAATCTAACTGGGTTTAGCTTAAAGGACATAACATGCAAGATTTTGAAACATTAAGGACAAAACTCGTCAAATTTAAAGGTAACGGACACCTCCTGTAATTTGATACAAACATAAAGGACAAAACTTGTAATTTACTCTTAATTTTAAAATCTTAGGGGCTGTTTAATACTTTTTGTTGTTTGATCAATTAAGATTAGAGGTCTTAACTATTCAGACTCTGTATAATGTTTAACCATTTAGAGGCAAATGTCTGAACCATTTAGACATCTGCTTGTGAAACAAACAGTCTGAACCATTAAGTGCTGAACCAGTAAGAGGTCTAAACCATTAAGAGCATCCGTAAGAGTTAAACAAACAACAACTATTTAATACTTTTTGTAGTTCCCAATAAAATGGCTCATATTATTATATAAATATCACTTCCTTTTATTTGTTTTGATAAAGTCTTCTCCACTAAAAACATCATCTTCTACATATGACACTATCCACCGCTGCAATAACCAACTCCCGGAAACAAACCCGGCCACATTTCCAACATATTCACTTCGAGTTTTTATCAATCATAATTTTAAGGGATGCAATCAGGGGACTTGACCGAACTTTCAAGGGGGCGATCGGGATTTTTTCTCAAAAAAATACACTAATTTTTTTGTCAAGGCGCCCACCCACCACTAAGTGTAGGTTCGCCCTGGTTATGTTGCTTTTGTTTATCATGAGCCCACCCACGTTTCATCCCGTCGTGTGTTCGCCAGAGAGTGTTCAATTCTTGTGGTAGCACAACGGTTGTCAAGTGGCAGTCGTCGATATGATTTTCCGGGGGAACGTCCAAGCCAAACTCTGAACGCAGCGTGGGCCCGGTTAAGACAACATAGTCTGGGCGGAGTGAGGCAACGGGACTCTCCAATTTGAGGAGTGCGGTAACCTAATATAGAAAGTCACCGTTCTAAAAAAATAATTTAATAAAATAAAAAATCTAAATATATTTATCATCATTAAAATTAATTACTCGGCACACATATTTTAGTATTTTATATAATAACTTATGTAAAATCTAAACATACTAAAAAAAGAAAAGGTGAATTTCATATGTATCTACAAAGTTATCAGAGTAAAGTACAGTTTCAGTCCGTGAGGTTTACACCCACTCTCATATTCAGTTTCTATTTTGAAAAAAAAATCAACACTCCAGTCACCGACGTATTCAATTGCTAACAAATAAAACCTTTGAACGTACCGGCGTTAGTTGACTATTAAGTCTTTTAATTCCAGGGAGGGCATAATGGTAAATTCACTAAAGTTAGAAACTTATACTACTAATACACCCCCAATCTTCTTTTGTAAGCTACAATACACTCCCCCATCTCCCCCAAACACTCCGACGACTCCACAACTCCGGCGAACTTCCTCTGATCATCTTTAAAATGAGGCAATACGCGGTCATTTTTTTTCACATTGCACGTCACGGGTAAGATTTGAATGAAATTTGCGTTTTTTCAAGTCTGTATATGTTTGATTCTAGTCATTCTAGTTGTATGAAACCTGAAATTTGGGTTGTTTATGTTTAATTCCAGTGGGGTTTAGGGTGCAGGTGACCGGGACATATGTCAGGATCCAGTATCGGGTCCTGATGAGGAATGGCAGAGGGTTCCGGGTGGAACTCTGTTTCCAACGTCGGGGGTAGATGTGTTGCTGCACCTCTGTAAATAGATGATGCATACATAATATATTAAATTTTGTGGATGATTTTGATTGGGTTGATCAAGTTTTGGGATTGAATGATGATCACCTAACTAGTAGGTTATGTATAACAGTTTAAAAATGTTATTTTGTTTGGATAACTGGTCGTTTTTTCTTATGGAGCTCTGTTTATGGGCACTGAATGGTGAAATATAATGCTTATTTAATCTGTATCAGTTTGAGATGTATCAGTTTGAGATCACTGAATATTAGTTTGAGATGTATCAGTTGAAGTTTGCAGCATATAAGTTGATATTAGGATCAAAGGGTATTAGTTCAAATTAGTGGATGTTTGTTTATGTTTTATGTGCTTAGGATCAGATGATATTAATTGAATCAGTGGATGTTTGTTTATGTTTTATGTGCTTAGGATTAAATGATATTTTGTGCAGCATATCAGTTGAAGTTTGCAGCATATTTATGTTTTATGTGCAACATATCAGTTGAAGTTTGTAGCATATTTATGTTTTATGTGCTTAAGATCAAATGATATTAGTTGAAGTTTGCACATAAGTAGATGATTTGAAGGGTGTTTAGGATAAATGACATTGTTGGACATAAGTAGATGGTATCAAATGACATTGTTTGTTTGCTGAACATAAGTAGATGGATCAGTTGCTGTACATAAGAATTTTTGGTTTGCTGCACATTAAGTTTTGAACTGCACATAAGGCTTTGAACAAGAAATGCACAATTGTACTTACTTATAAGTTAAACACCTGCTGCACATTAAGTTTTCTAATTGTATGCACAATTGAACTTGGTTATAAGTTGAACATGCATGAAAGACTATGTTTTGCACTATTAAGTAGGATTTGTCAATCACTTGAACAGGGAGCATACATCTTGGCTGGGATAACATGAATTGTTTGACTAGATAAAGTCAAACCCAGTTCACCTTGATTACACGCATTCCGATTCTGGTTAAATGTGTTGACCTCTTGTTGTTATGTTAGTACCTTGATGTTGTTGTTTAATTTTCTGGTTAAGTGTGGTTTGTTACTAGATTAGGAAAAACATTTAAAAATGGAGGGAAATTAAGAAATCAACCTGCAGGGACTAAATTTGTAAGTAAGTTTTGGGGGTATTTTAGTCTTTTCAAGGAAATATAAACGGCCAGTTAGTGTCAAGCCCCTAATTGTGAGCAATTGAATACGTCAGGGACATGAGTGTTGATTTTTTCAAAATAGGGACTGAACCTGCGAGCGAGTGTAAACCTCAGGGACTAAAACTATACTTTACTCAACTTATCAAATCTTCAAATGGACAAACTAGCTGAACAAGGATCTCGCATGTGCTGTCACACCCCAAGCGATGGCGGAAACATCGGGGCGCGGCACTGAGCGAAACAGATTGTCTAGGAGAAATCCATAACAACTAATATTACCAGATATTTTAACGTTACGTCCCATACCATACCATAACATATCAAGCAAAGTAGTTATTACAGACTTAGTATCTCAAAGACAAATAAATTGGTCCGACAACTCAGATTTTATTTAATTCGTTTCTAGACTCTCCTAGCTTGATTCCATGACATCCAGCAAATAAAGCAAGCATCCTAAATACCTGTCACATACGTTAAAATAAAGTCAAGACACATAGTGTAAAGGTGAGCATAAAAGTTTAATAGTATAATAGCAGCGAAAGCGATTTACGCATAACCAGCATGTAACACGTAGAAATGTGACGCAAGTAAGTTATCGACAATGAAATATGCACAGAAGTGACTGTGAGTTGTAGAATGCGCAACATATATCACCACTATGACACGTGAAGAAAAGCCCTTAACAACCCCTGCCCACGACAGGTGCTGAGTCTAAACTATAGTACTATCGTTGCTAAGGTGTCAGGCAACAATCACTGTGTAAACATAACATACAAGCATTCATCGAGTAACACGTATAACATGCATAGCGGTTAGCATATAAAAGTAGTTGCGTTGTGTGTCGATGTGATTTGATATAAGTAACGTATGTAACACCAAAAAGTGCGTTAAGCAAAAAGGGATCGAGTATACTCACAGTTCGTGTTTAGTAAATAAACACAAGCTTGGATTGAAGGGAGCGCTGGAGAGTCAGCCTGATCAGAGAACGGTGGTGTAAGCGTTTGAACAGTGCGTAAAACGGTGCGCTAAACAGCATGTCGGAGTGAACTGAGGGACGGATGGTGATCCGATCGGATGACCGTCCGGACGGAGGGTCATCCGGATGGATGACCATTCGGTCGGATAGTCATTCGTTTGGGATGGATGTGTTTGTGTATGATCTTTGAAGTTTTCATTGTAGCACTTTGTAAAATGTAAAGTGTTTCTAAATATCAGGTCATCCGGACGGATGACCATTCGCTCGGATGGCGGTTCTTTGAAACTGATATTCTTTAAAGTTTTGTGAAAATTGATTAAGTGTTGAAATCACAAGTCACCCGGTCGAATAGTCGTTCGATCGGATGGTGATCCGATCAGACGGCTATTCGTTTGAGCGACCGTTTCGTTTAAAAACTTGTGAGATCAGTTAAGTTTAGAAAGTTTGCGGTTGAACCGAGACGGTAAGACAACGTGTTTAAACAACGGAAACCACATCAGGTCCAACTCATTCGGTTGGATGGGAATCATCCCGTTCGGTTCGAACCAGCTGTTCATGACGGTGTTTCATGTTCAACCCGTGAATCGGTCGTCTCTTTGATAGTAACCCGTTCTTAGACCGACACTTCACTAGAGACTAAGTAGAAGGTCGAACCAACTCAGATTCTATCGGTTTTGAAAAAAAAGTGAAGAGTGTTTGAAGAAAAGTTTGAAACACTTTGATTATGCTTAGATTTAGGAGAAATCAGTGTTTAAACATTATAGAAATCCTTTAGATCTGAGTTGTTCTTGGTGGAATGAGGTCACACTTTGATGTTCATAAGAACCCATGATGACGTCATCCTAGAACAACCCAAATCCAGCGATTTCATGGTGAAAAGTTGTGATTTGTTGGTGAAATTGATGGAGAAGTGTGTGTAGATGATAGAAGTACAAGATTTGGAGTGGAAACTTACAAGAATCGAGAGGAATCGAGAGAAAATAGGCTGAAAACGTGCTGGTCGGAGGGGAGTTGTCACGTCATGAACAATGATGTGACAGGTGGGCTATTTATAGTGTGAGAATGAGAAAGGCGGTGCTGAGTTATAGGGTCAGAGGGCCTTTCAATCGGATGGCCATCCGATCGGATGACCATTCAGTCGAATGGTCCTTCGATCGGAGGGCTTTGTGCAGGTTAGTTTCCGACTTTTGTTTCGTGCGTTGAGCGTCGCGTTGCGTTGCGAGTAAGCGAGGCGATAATATTAAACAATAGTTACACAAATAACATAACTAACATACAACAACATAAGTAACCTTGCATTTCCAGTTCACGATGAGATTACATTGCGATAGAGTTGCGATTGCGTTTGCGAATAACATCCCGAAACAAATATAAACATGCACAAGTAACAGATAATAGCATACACACATAAAATAATACCAATAACTACGATTTGAGTTGCGATGCGATAGCGATGTGATAACGTTAAATAGATTGGCGTTCAATTACGTTTATCGCATTGTTACTTCACATATTAAATAAATCGTAAAAAAATAGCGTCAACTAAAGTATCGATTATCAGGGTTCGAGAGTACAAGCCATAATCAAATAAGAAATGACAGATCTGACTAGCAATCTTCTCTTCCTTTGACTTTGACTTCTAAAGTCGGGTTGTTACAGCCTCCCTACTTTAGGGAATTTCGTTCCGAAATTAAGACGCAGGCGTAACGAATAGCTGTGGATACTTAGCCTTCATGTCACTTTCGAGTTCCCAGGTGAACTCGGTGCCGCGTTTGTCTTCCCAGCGAACCTTCACTATAGGAATGCGTACGCGTCGAAGTTTCTTGGTTTCTCGGTCCATGATCTCGACTGGCTTTTCCACGAAGTGTAATGTTTCGTCCACTTGTAGATCCTCAAGTGGTACATGTAAATTATGCTCGGATAGACACTTTTTGAGGTTCGAGACATGGAAAGTCGGATGGACGTTGCTGAGTTCCTCCGATAGTTTGAGTTTGTAGGCCACTTTGCCAATCCTTTCTAGAATCTTAAAGGTTCCAACATATCGAGGCGCGAGCTTTCCTTTCTTGTCGAATCAGATCACCCCCTTCCAAGGTGAAACCTTTAGGAGTACGTGATCACCAACGTCAAATTCAAGGGGCTAGAGGCGTTTATCGGCGTAACTCTTTTGACGACTCCGAGCTTTCAAGTGATTGTCTCGGATCTGGAGGATCTTGTCAGTCGTTTCTTGTAATAACTCAGGATCGGTAATTTGCGCATCTCCGATCTCGTGCCATACAATAGGCGATCGACATTTTCTTCAATATATTGCCTCAAATGGTGCCATTTGAATGCTAGAGTGATAACTGTTATTGTACGAGAATTCGACCAAAGGTAAGTGCGCATCCCCATCTTCAAGGGTGCGAATCGTGCGTTCAGTCTGACCGTTGGTTTTGGGGATGGAAAGCGGTACTTAGATTAAGAGTAGTACCGAGAGCAGATTGAAACGTTTCCCAAAGGCTCGAGGTGAATCGACCATCGCGGTCAGAGATGATGTCACGAGGTGTCCCATGTCGACAAATGACTTCGTTGGTATAGATTCGTGCTAATCGTTCTACCTTAAAGTCTTCTCGTATTGGCAGAAAATGAGCAGATTTAGTAAGACGATCAACGATAACCCAGATGCTACCGTGACCTAATGGCGTGCATGGAAGTTTCGTAATGAAGTCCATAGCTATACTCTCCCATTTCCACATAGGGATATCGGGTTGCACGAGTAAGCCGGAGGGTGGTTGTTGCTCAGCCTTGACTTTCGAACAAGTCAGACACTTCGAAACATAGATAGCGATATCCTTCTTCATTCCAGGCCACGAATACCTGGTTCGCAGGTTGTGGTACATCTTGTCGGCACCATGATGAATGGAATATCGAGACTTGTGGGCTTCAGTTATCTCCCGAAGGTTATTGCGACTTGGAATCCAGATGCGATCGAGATAGTAAAGGATACCGTTTGATTTATTCACTAGCTGGTGTTTGTTCCTGAGAATTCGTTCTTCCTTCAAAGTGCGTTTGGTAAAACAAGCATGTTGAGCGTTACGTATTAGAGCTTCGAGGTCGTGCTGGGCGTGAGTATTACGAACGCTATGTAAATGGCTTCGTCGGCTTAGAGCGTCGGCAACGACATTTGCTTTTCCAGGGTGGTAACAAATCTCACAGTCGTAATCATTGAGAAGTTCAACCCATCTGCGTTGGCGCATATTCAGCTCTTTCTAGCTCAAGATATGTTGTAGGCTCTTATGGTCCGTGAAGACCGTACACTTGGTACCGCAAAGGTAGTGTCGCCAAATCTTTAACGCAAAAACAACTGCACCAAGCTCGAGATCGTGGGTTATATAGTTCTTCTCGTGGAACATGAGCTGAAGAGAGGCGTACGCGATAACCTTGTCCCGTTGCATAAGAACACAACCGAGACCGAGGTTAGAGGCATCGCAATATACTACTAAATCATCGTTTCCGTTGGGTAATGCGAGCACATGAGCATTGCAAAGCATATACTTGAGAGTTTGAAAGGCAAGCTCTTGTTTGGTTCCCCAAACAAAAGGCTTGTCTTTATGCGTGAGAGAAGTAAGCGGAACAACGATTTTAGAGAATCCTGATAAATCGGCGGTAATAACCCGCTAGTCCGAGAAAAGAACGAACTTCGGACGGGTTTTTCGGTGTAATCCAACTCTTGACTGCTTCAATCTTCGGGGGATCGACGTGAATACCTTGACTATTGACAATGTGACCGAGGAATTGAACCTTCTCCAGCCAAAATTCACACTTGGAGAACTTGGCATAGAGTCGATTCCCTTGGAGTAATTCAAGAACTCAGCTTTCGATTTTGAATAGATCAGGATATCATCGATAAAAACGATGATAAAGCGGTCGAGAAAGGGTTTACACATGCGATTCATCAAATCCATGAAAACCGCGGGTGCATTGGTTAGACCAAAGGGCATAACGACAAATTCATAGTGGCCTTAGCGAGTTTAAAAAGCGGTTTTGGGTATATCTGCTTCTTGAATGCGTAACTGATGATAGCCAGAGAGTAAATCGATCTTCGAGAAACACGTAGCACCTTGTAATTGATCAAACAAATCGTCGATTCGAGGTAAGGGATAGCGATCTTAATAGTAAGCTTATTGAGTTCCCTATAATCGATGCACACCCGGAATGATCCGTCCTTCTTTTTGATGAAAAGGACAGGTGCACCCCAAGGAGAGGTGCTACGGTGAATGAAGCCTTTATCAAGTAATTCCTGGAGTTGACTCGAGAGTTCGCACATTTCCGACGGAGCGAGGCGATAGGGAGCTTTAGCAACAGGGTTTGCTCCAGGAAAGAGATCAATACGGAAATCGATATCACGAGATGGCGGTAAACCAGGTAAATCGTCAGGAAAGACGTTAGGAAAATCACGAACTACATGCACCTTTTCCATTGTCTTCTCTTTCTTTTCCTTCTCCGCTACTACGATGTGCGCCAAGACATCCTTGTATTCCTTGCGGAGGTACTTGCTCGCTTGGATACACGACATGAGTTTAAGATCTTTTGATAGAGTTTTGCCATATACACAGAGTTGATCACCATTAGCGAGAGAGAAACGAATCATTTTATCGAAACAAATAACTTCAGCACGATTTTCACGAAGAAAATCCATGCCTACTATGATATCAAAACTACCAAGCCGCATCGGGATAAGATCGATTGGGAAGACGTGATTGTTGAGCTCAAGAGTACAATCACGTAGAATGGAACTAACAGTGACGGTTCTTCCAGTGGCAATTTCTACGTCGAACGTCGTAGGGAGACTAGCGTGTTTACGTTTTAGGAGCTTCTCGAATTCAAACGACACAAAACAGTTATTTGCTCCAGTATCAAACAAACACGAAGCATATATACCATTGACGAGAAACGTACAATTGACAACATTGTTGTCAGCTTGAGCCTGGCGAATGTTGATGTTGAAAGTTCAGGCGCGGGCTGCTTGTTGTGCTGGCTGCTGCTGAGGCTGCTGCGGTTGGTGTTGTTGCTGCGCTGGTTGCTGCTGTGGCTCTTGCTTCACCACTCGGTTCGGGCAGACATTTGCAAAGTGGTTAGGATCACCACAAGCATAGCAAGCTCTTGCGTGAGCAGCGGGAGTAGGAGCTGCTTGTTGTCCCTGTGGAGTGGGAAGAGGAGCTGGCAGTGCAGGAGCTTGAACTTGAGCTTGACGGGGACCAGTACGGCAGTTCGCATTAATGTGCAGGAGCTTGAGCTTGAACTTGAGCTTGAAAGGGACCAGTACGGCAGTTCGCATTAATATGGCCGTAAAGGTTGCAGTGAACACAAAATCGACATGCGATCCAAGCATGATGATGGTAAGTACAAGTAGGGCATAACGGGTGCGGACCAGTGTATGCACGTTTCGCAGTAGGTGCATTTGTCACGGGTGCAGCTACTTGGCAGTTCTGGCTTTGGGGTTGAGCGGGGATAGCATTGAGTGGAGCGGTTGTGACAGCACAGTTCTTGTTGTTGTTGTTCTTGCGTTTGCGGCGTGATGATTTCGACCCTTGTGGTGCAGCGATTTCAGATGTGGTAGGAGAAGCAGTGACTTGGTGGAGACTTTTAGTGGTGTTCTTGAAGTAACCAGCCCTAACGCGGTTGTCATTGATTTCTGAAGCGAGTAGATAAGTCTCTTCGATGGTAGTTGTCTTGGCGGCTTGCACGAAATCAGCAACACAATCCGGTAAAGCACGGATGTATTTCTTGATGGTGATATCAGGAGTTGAGACTTGGCCGGGACAAATGATGCTAAGCTGCTTAAAGCGAGCAGTAAGACTAGCATTGTCGCCAACTTCCTGCTTGATGTTCCAAAACTCGTCCTCCAGCTTCTGAAGCTCATGGGGAGGGCAGAATTCCTTCATCATGATTTCCTTCAACTCCTCCCAAGTAAGCCCATAGGCTGCGTCGTTCCCTCGTCTGTTCCTTTCGGCGGTCCACCAATCCAGAGCCCTGGACTGGAAAACGCCAGTTGTGCTGACAGTGCGGAGGTTATCGGGACAACCGCTTTGGCACAGAGTGACTTCAATCGAATGGAACCATTGAAACATGGCAGTAGGCTCGTCTTCACCAGTGAAGTCTTTGGGGCCGCAGGCCTTAAACTGCTTGAAGCTAAAAGTGGCTCGGGGTGAGTCGATCTTTGATTCCTCAGAGGACTTGCTAGAGACTTCATTGATTTCGCTGACGATTTGCGGAATAACCTTAGCCATTTGCTTGGTGACTAGCGATGCGATGCGTTTGTCAGCGTGGTTGCGGCGAGCAGCGCGGGAAGTATGAGATCCAAACGACGATATTGTCTGCAACAGACATCGTCTGCAACAGACATCGTCATAGGACTCAGACGCGATTAAATCGAGTATTGTCTATCGTATCACCACGAGCTACTTTTTGTAAAGCACAGGAACACGTCCACACATAAACACGTAATCACGTAGGCACATAATCCACATAAGCACGTAAGCACATAAGCACGTAGTCCACGTAAGCACAGAAGCAGGTAGTCCACATAAGCACATCCTCAACTATATTTTGCACGTATTCACCTATATATATTGCACGTATTCACCTATCTTTCAAAGCTGCGATTGCGGTCGAGAGTTGCGAGTGAGAATATCGATTGCGAGTAACATAGCGAGTAGTATAGCGTGCGATTTGTTAATGTATTGAGGTAGATATGCAGTGCGAGTTGTGTGTGTCTATCGAAGAGAGGAGCAAAAAGAGAATAAGTCACCAAAACCGAAACGTATATAAACACATAAAAACCACATAAAACACATAAATCACATAAAAATCACATAAAATCGAAGAATCAGCGGCTGCGAATCCAGAATCGAAACAGAGTGTCTGGGTTCATTGAAACATGTCTCAACACCCAGGGTGATTCGACTATTCACAAGGACCTCGAGTGCACACTTTGGCCTTCTAGACTGTGCACTCACCTCGTTCTGGGCGAATGGCACGCATCTTTCCAGTTACGGTGTGACCCGGGTCATCGGAGTCCGTCGAGACTTTGGTGAGAGTTCTATAAAAACCAAAATATAGATCGGAACGAGTCATTAGGATGCGGGTTTCACCCCTAACTTAATGACTGTATTCCTGTTTGTGTGATAGAACCACGAGATAGAGTGGGAGAATGCGCGTCGAAGTATGGATGTCACTCCTGATTCAACGCAAATTATCGTGTTTATAGTAAGAATGCGCGTCGGGCGAGCGATCTAGTCGAGAGTTTGCGGGTTTCACACCTAATCTCGACTCAATCACTCGTTTGTTTTCGAAAAATTGTGTGTGTTTCCAGCCTTAGGAAAGGCTGACCTAGCGCGAAGAGGTAGTATGCGTTGTCCGCGCAAGAGTGTAGCTTCCAGCGAGTTCGAGCGAGAATATCAAGTAAGCTCGTACAAAATCCCTACTGGGTTTGCACAAGTCGGTCTGTTGGTACTTAGACTATAGACTAGGTCAACACTAAGACATTGACCCGGACTAGGTCGAGTCTTGCCTAATTCCCTATAGTTATGGCTGTGATACCAATCTGTCACACCCCAACCGATGGCGAAAACATCGGGGCGCGGCACTGAGCGAAACAGGTTGTCCAGGAGAAATCCATAACAACTAATGTTACCAAATATTTTAACGTTACGTCCCATACCATAACATATCAAACAAAGTAGTTATTACAGGCTTAGTATCTCAAAGACAAATAAATTGTTCCGACAACTCAGATTTTATTTAATTCGTTTCTAGACTCTCCTAGCTTGATTCCACGACATCCAGCAAATAAAGCAAGTATCCTAAATACCTGTCACATACATTAAATAGATTCCATGACATTCAGATTTTATTTACATAGCTTCGTAATACTCATGCCCAGCATGACCATTCGGTCGGATAGTCATTCGTTTGGGATGGATGTGTTTGTGTATGATCTTTGAAGTTTTCGTTGTAGCACTTTGTAAAATGTAAAGTGTTTCTAAATATCAGGTCATCCGGCTGGATGGTCATCCGGACGGATGACCATTCGGTCGGATGGCGGTTCGTTGAAACTGATATTCTTTGAAGTTTTGTGAAAATTGATTAAGTGTTGAAATCACAAGTCACCCGGTCGAATAGTCATTCGATCGGATGGTGATCCGATCGGACGGCTATTCGTTTGAGCGACCGTTTCGTTTGAAAACTTGTTAGATCAGTTAAGTTTAGAAAGTTTGCGGTTGAACCGAGACGGTATGACAACGTGTTTAAACAACGGAAACCACATCAGGTCCAACTCATTCAGTTGGACGGGAATCACCCCGTTCGGTCCGAACCAGCGGTTCATGACGGTGTTTCATGTTCAACCCGTGAATCGGCCGTCTCTTTGATAGTAACCCGTTCTCAGACCGGCACTTCACTAGAGAATGAGTAGAAGGTCGGAACGAGCTCAGATTCTATCGGTTTTGAGTAAAAAGCGAAGAATGTTTGAAGAAAAGTTTGAAACACTTTGATTTTGCTTAGATTTAGGCGAAATCAGTGTTTAAACATTATAGAAATCCTTTAGATCTGAGTTGTTCTTGGTGGAATGAGGTCACACTTTGGTGTTCATGAGAACCCATGATGACGTCATCTTAGAACAGCCCAAATCCAGCGATTTCAGGGTGAAAAGTTGTGATTTGTTGGTGAAATTGATGGAGAAGTGTGTGTAGATGATAGAAGTACAAGATTTGGAGTGAAAACTTACAAGAATCGTGAGGAATCGAGAGAAAATAGGCTGAGAACGCGCTGGTCGGAGGGGAGCTGTCACATCATGAACAGTGATGTGACAGGTGGGCTATTTATAGTGTGAGAATGAGAAAGGCGGTGATGAGTTATAGGGTCGGAGGGCCTTTAGATCGGATGGCAATCCGATCGGATGGTCATCAGGTCGGATGACCATTCGGTCGAATGGTCCTTCGATCGGAGGGCTTTGTGCGGGTTAGTTTCCGACTTTTGTTTCGTGCGTTGAGCGTTGCGTTGCGTTACGAGTAAGCGAGGCGATAGTATTAAACAATAGTTACGCAAATAACATAACTAACATACAACAACATAAGTAACCTTGCGTTTCCAGTTCACGATGAGATTGCGTTGCGATAGAGTTGCGATTGCGTTTGCGAATAACATCCTGAAACAAATATAAACATGCACAAGTAACACATAATAACATGCACACATAAAACAGTACCAATAACTGCGATTCGAGTTGTGATGCGATAGCGATGTGATAGCGTTAAATAGATTAGCGTTCAATTACGTTTATCGCATTGTTACTTCACATATTAAATAAATCGTAAACAAATAGCATCAACTAAAGTATCGATTATCAGGGTTCGAGAGTACAAGCCATAATCAAATAAGAAATGACAGATCTGATTAGCAATCTTCTCTTCCTTTGACTTTGACTTGTACTTTGACTTCAAAAGTCGGGTTGTTACATGTGCAAGGTTGAGGTTCAGGCCGATTTGGGCCTGCATTTTTGTTAGAGGTACAACCTCGAACCAAATAACTCCAAGTCACATGATGATATGATCGAATAACCACTTGTTAGGGTCAGGTATCAGATTTGTAAAGATTGCAGAGGACAAAATCTAACAAGGAGTTAACTTATGACTGTGCTTTGACTTATGGAGATGGATGTTTGTGATTTTGATAAACAAATAAGAACAAAAACTCATTAGAATGCAAGAAATCACTTTTAACACCAGAAGAATTATCCTAATGTTGATTACAACTCTTTAGGGTTTTCACAAGGCATACATAAACTTCATGTTAGATTTCAGTATTTTGTATGCTCCATAAACCCTAACTTTAATCCTAATAATTAGTAAAGTAAACATAAAAATAATTATTCAAATTGTATAATCATTCTCTTTGAACTTTATCTTTATCCGCAATAAACTAAATCTTCGAATCCAAATATTTAATTTCTTTTTGAAGTTTTCATCATCCATCATTTAACAACCTAGCCACAGGTTTGTGTTAACTACTTGCTTGATTGTATTTCATTAGTGGAAGCTTGATTAGTAGTATCCAAATCCGTGGAAGCTTGATTAGTAGTATCTGAATCCGAAAATCTGATCTAAACTATCCGAAAAGTTGGATATCGAGAATGATTTTCGAAAATTTCGGATATCTGAAATATCCGAAAATTTTTAACTTTATTTTGGATATCTGAATTATCCGAAAATATTATCGGATATTCGAAATATCCGGTCTAATATAAATAGAAAATAAAAAAATAATACGAAGAATTGGATATTCAGATTTCTGATCATTATCTGACCGGATATCTAGAATTTTGGATACAGATTCGGATAGTGAAACCATATATCTGAAGATTTCGGATATCCGAAATTCGGATATCAGATATCCGGTTTTGAACACCCCTAGCAATGTCAACACTCTTAGGGTATAAAAGGCACCCTCAGAATGGGTTTTGGTTCATTTGGTACCAAATAGAACACCACCACAAATGGTTTTGGATAAGATTTGGAATGGTGAACCCGAGCTTGATACTAAAGGAAAAGCCTGGAAATTGGAATCAGATTCATCTTGATGAGATAACACACCTCCGCAATTGATTTTACATGGGTTTTAATTGGAGTGAGGTGTCACTTGATGATTAATTGATTGTTTTGGTTCACAAGAGTACCCTACACCGTTATAGGTTTTTTTTTGCATGAATAGTAACATTCTTTTATCAGTGGCAAATTGCTAGGGCAGTCTCAATCTTTGTATTCATAAATGCTCTTCACCATATGCCCCAATGAAATACATCGTCACAGCCACTTAAAATTCAACAAAAATTGTATTTCTTAATCCATAATGTAGGTAAATACTTTATCAATGGTAATAATTCAGTGCATGTTTGTGTGTTTTGAAAATGTATTTTATATATAGTTTTCGAAGAACCGTGAATAGTAATTTCAAATTTAAAATAATAATACATAGTTTTTTAATATTTTATTATATCAATATATTATTTTTAATATTTACTTTTAACAAGCTTTAATTTTTTTCTATTTAGTTTTAGCTTTTAACGTATTTTTTTTTCCTTTTCTAAAACCATATTTCCTTTATCATTTATTTTGTTTTTAATATTTCTTTTTTCTTTTTTAAAATCATATTTACTTTATCAATTAATTTGATATTTTTTTAATAACTTATGTTCATTAATTTTTTTCTAAAACTTAAGTACGTAGTTGTGCTTAATTTTTACCCACGATTAGTATAAGTTTTATTAAAAACGAATTTATATTAAAAAAATAAAGTATTTATTTGCTATCGTAAAATGATACGATGATAAACTAAACTGATTCTAACGGTTTGACTTTCTAAACAACATGCTACATTTTCAAATAACATTTGTTTTACATTATCATTTGCTCCATTTCGCCGCAACGCGCGACAGAAAAAAAACCTAGTTATAATTATAATCCATACAGTTGACTTCTGAAAATTATAGGAGTCACAGGGGCGGATGTACCTCTTAATAAGGGGTAACCTACGTTGCCCCTTGACGCTCCGACGTTAGTGTAAATTTTGAAAAATTTTGACGTTTTTTCGATTTCGTTACCCCTTTTCTTTGAAACGTTGCCCCTATAAGGGTTTTCTAGATCAGCCACTGAGGAGTCAAATAGCCACATTTGACTAGATAAAGTCAAAATAGGGATTCAACTTGAAAAGAGAGAGGCAACCACTATGAAATTGCATAATTCGGAACTTAGTTATAAAAAAGCGCGCCTGAGGTGCACCGCCATGGCTGCAGACTTACTAGATACAATGCAAAACACTGACATAGAGATCTTTGTTTCACATAACCCTCCGAGTTGCCTGCCAAGATGCATATAATCTCAAATTTGTTCAAATCACTAGAGAAATCACTACAACTGATCATCATAGCCTTTTAAATCACGAAAACTCCTGTTGCTTATTTGCATCACGAGGACCGGGTTATACAGGCCTTACGATAGTCCAGAACGTTTATATTGGAATCGGATTATGATAGTGGCGAAGCTTGAGACTTCCGACCGGCGGGGGTGGGGGGGGGGGGTCGAAAACGTCTATACCCAAAAATTTCTATAGAGCCGGGGGGTCGAAAACGTATATACCCAAAAAATTCTACACGAAAGCTACATACATAACACTACTGAGCGAAAAGTTCGAGGGGTCGGGCGCCCCCTAGCCCTTCTAACCTACTCCCCTGATTATGATGTTCACTATAATATGAGGTGATGGTTGATTGTAGAGATGCACAAACCGGCTCGGTTTCGGCCAACGTAGGTCAAAACCAACCGGCAATCTTACTGATTTTGTGGGTTGGCATCATTGAAAGTACCAAAACCAAAAATATGAAAAATATATAGGAGAACTTGTCCCCCATTTGACGATGGTGATTTTATTTACATTAGGATTTGAGAGGAATGGGTTATATGGGCCTTACGATCTTCCTACAAGTCCAAAACGTTTGTACGGGCCTATGATGTTCGGCTTAAACTGAATAATTTGGTCAATTTGTTTTGGTTTCTACTTTGTTATATTTGTTATGCAGTTTTTTCATACTTGTAGTTGTTATTTACGTTTGTACATTTTCAAATGTTGACACAACAATATTGTTAAATTTTGTGACGTAAAAATAAGAGTAAATTTACATGTTTTGAAAGTAAAATTAAACGTTAAACAAATAAAAAATAGAGTAAATTGCCATTTTAGTCCCTGAGGTTTGGTTCAAATTGCCATTTTAGTCCAAATAGTTTTTTTCTCCTCTGGGTCCTGGCTTTTCCATTTTATTGCTATTTTGATCACATTGCTTAACTCAATCTAAAATCTGGTTATAACCAGGGGTATTTTTGGCATAACTGTTGTGTAGTGATAACCAAGGGTAGTTTACAACATAATTTATAAACCTTATAATAATTTAATGCCAAAAATACCCCTGATTATAACCTGGTTATTAGACTAAGTTAGTCAATGTGATCAAAATGGCAAGAACAAGGAAAAGGCAGGGACCCAGAGGAGGAAAAAAAACTATTTGGACTAAAATGACAATTTGGACAAAAACTCAGATACTAAAATGGCAATTTCGTCTAAAAAATACAAAAAAGAACCACTTTACTAAAAATTCACGATCCAAAGAGTTACACTTTGGATGAGAAACAAGTTATAATAATTAAGCATTAAATGCTAGTTCATGAAATGCGGATTATCGAAATGCAGTTATATTTGGTGAAATAATGAATTAATTAATTATTTATTAATTGCTTATATGGTGGTTATCATTTAATAGGTTAAATAATAATATTATACATATAAGATAAAATAATAGGTTACGTATTTGTATTAGACTATGATTATGTAGGGACCTAATCGAAAATTAGTCTTCGTATATATACATGGGTTTCATTCATAAAAGTTTACACCATATTGTGAGACAAGAAACCTACAACCACACCATCACTACCACCGTGTCGCTACCGGACCACCGCCGTCAGTCTGCTTGTGATAACTCGCATTTTCAGATTATTTACCGTTAACTTTCTCAGTTAAATCTTTACGATTTGCTAGCACATACGTACTTGCATGCATTCACTTCACACGTGTAGGTTTTAACACGCAAACTATCATAAACTAGTGGGACTAGTTTCATTAAACTTAAAGCTAAAATGTTAAGTTTCTATGTTATAAGGTTTGAGGGACTATTGTGTATTTAATATAAACCACACCATAAATTCGGAACTCCCTAACCCCTACACCCAAACTCGGACAACCCCCTTAAACTATCACAAATTTGGAAACCCCTAAACCATCTCTCAAACTCGGAACCTCTTACATTCATACATAAACTCGGAAATCCTTGGCTTTATACAAACTCGGAACTTTCAATCTTGAATACACAAACTCGGAATAAACCCAAAACACCAACTTAAAGTTATGTATATAAATACATGCAAACCCTAAACCATAACATGTTATGCGATCTCTTTGGCTTTCTTTCTGAACGGCGAAGCATCACACAAGCCTTCAACTCTCTTGTTTTTCCAAGCTTTTCTCGATCTCTGTCTCTCTCTGAATATATCTTAATCTCGTTTATAGTTTTTAACTGTGTTGGTTTAAGTGAGTACCTGAAAACTAGATTCTTGAATGCTAGGGTTGTTAGAATCAGGTTCTTGATGATTTTGGTGAATTGTTTATGGAGTTTGTTAAAGTACGTGTTGCGTATGCATGTATAGGGCTAGGGTTTCGATGTATAACACGAACTTGATGATTAAACTGATCCACATACTCTTATACATGTATTACTAGTCGAGAAGTATGATTAAACGTTCATAAACACGTTTTTACAAAGGTCTTAACGCAAACAATTTCTGCGCAGAATTTTATGTCAACTTGTATTGGCTGTAACTTGATCAAAACATAACGAAAACGAGTGGTTCTTAAGTCTAAAATGGAGTTTAATGAAATAGCTTTTAAACCCATCTGGATTCATAATTTTTTTAACAAGTTTAGGTCAGTCAAAAGATTAAAATGGAAGCACGTGTACAGGTTGCATTTTCTACAGAAATTGCAGTCTATTACGAATGTCATAACTTGGTCCATAATATTATACATATAAGATAAAATAACTTGGTCCAACTGGAGTTTCATAAAACGGATCGAAGAGGATTTTTTTGTAAAATAAACTGTAAAGTGTCAACAGAATGTGATGAAATTGCCCTTTATGTGCTAAATGATTTTTGGTGACTTTTCTGTGAAGAATTAGACTTTGAGAAAATTACACAAACCTTTTCGTACCTAATGACACGTCTCATAAATTATTTGTAATTTTTCGAGTTTGTTTACTGTTTTAAACAAACTCACGAAAACAGTTCAACAGTGGACGTTGAGCTGAAACTACTGAAACTTGATGTTTGTGTTTGTAAGTGTGATTGCCTGTTAGTACGAAGTGTGAATTGTTATGTGATCATCGTTGAACGTTTTACATGTTATGAGTTGTACACATACAAGTAACCACATAAACAAACAACTAAGTATCAACATGTATGCATATGATGTGGTAGTATACGTGTAGAATTCAAGTGAATATGTGAATATTAACTAACACAAAATGGTAACCATATCAGGACGTGGTTGACCACACATAACTCTAGTCACTAAAATCTAGTCAAGCAAATCTAAGGTGAGTTCACGACTTTACTAAAAGCATGCATCCCTGGTTTGGGACTACACTTTTATTTCTGGATGGAATATGATAACTTAAATACTTTAGTTTAATTCCATATCTATAGTGGATTAAACGAAACATCTATCTTGAAAGTCCATACTCTTTTTACCGATTAGTTGCCGGGTTGGCAAACGGGGTATTAGTTGATAGCGCTATTAGGTTTGACAAACCTCAGACCGTGCGGGGAGCCGGGCGTGAACTTTTGACCTTAATTATTGCATCAATGCAGATAGACATTGATGTGGAGGGCATAAAAACTTACAACGTCAGTATTCGGTATTACATGTTTAGTTGCTTAACAGTGGGTTCACTAACCATGACATGCCTTTATAACTTTTGTATTGGAACTTACTTTTCATTGAACTAAAATTGTGAACTCGCCAACTTTTTGTTGATACACTTTAGCATGCTTTGCGGGACGTTAGGTACAACGCGTAGGGCTGCAAACGAACCAAACGTTTCGGCGAACAGTTCGTGAACCGTTCGGCGGGAAGTTCGTTTGTGTTCGTTCATTTATTAAACAAACGAACACGAACAAGAAATTTCGTTAGTTTAGTTAAATGAACAAACATGAATAGAGGTCGTGTTCGTTCGTTTATGTTCGTGAACGTTCGGTAACGTATTCGTTTGTGTTCGATAGTTCATTAGTGTTTTTAGTGTTTATATTTATTTAAATACTTCAAAATTCTGACAAATTAAATATCTAATAAGTTTCGATGTATTATATATTTTGTTCATGAACGATTGTTTGTGTTCGTTTGTTTCCATTTGTGTTTATGAACATTAGTTTGTGTTCGTTAAGTTTCGTCTTTGTTTGTTGCCTAAAATTAGCAAACAAACACAAACGAACACGAACAAGTTCATTTCCTTAACAAACGAACACAAACATAGAATCTCGTTCGATAAATGTTCGTGAACGGTTCGCGAACACATATATTTCTTAACAAACGAACACGAACAAGGTTTTGTTCGTGTTTGTTCGGTTTGTTTGCAGCCCTAACAACGCGCATGAGAATGGGCAGCTTGGAGAGTGTCATGGCTTTTGGTTAAACTGTTTTCATTATTTTTGCTAAATCACTATGGGTTTTTTTTTTATTATGTTTGGATTCTATATATTTGCTTTCGCTGTTAACTTAAACTAATGTTTTCAAACATTGAAACTGTTATCACTATTCATGTTGAATGTGATAGTTAAACATTTTCCAATTTATTTGAATAGTTCAACATGATTAGTGGCTTGATCCTAGTATGTCACGCGCCTCGCGGTAAAACCTCGCATGTGGAATTTGAGGGTGTGACAGATTGCTATCAGAGCTATTGGTTATAGTGAACTCGATTTAAATTTTTGAAAAACTAGACTATAACCGTTCTCTTTCGAAAATGACAAAGACACTACACTCCAAGGCACAAGGTTCAGCAATCTTAAAGCATACACTATACACACATACTTACTTAGCACTCATTCATGCATTGCATTTCAGTCATGTATAGTTTTGAAAACTTTAGTGATAAGAAACCAGTCGATACCGATTCACCCTCACAACCTCCCAGATCCTTCCCTAGGTCTAGAAGAATCCTACGCGAGAAATGTCTGCTTGAGATACCTACCCATAAGGAGTCTGCTACGGGTCCTAGCAAGAAACCGCGGGAACAGGACGTGGAAGAGCAGACGTCATAAATTCAGCAACTAAGGGAAAGACAAGCTGTTATGTAGCAGAAACATAACAACTTGGTCACCTTCACGAGAGAACTACATGAGCGAGTGAACAGTATGGATCATCTTCTGGATAAGCGAGAGGGTCTTATTATGGGTCGTTTTAGTGGTTGACAATTGTACAAAAATAAAACTAACGAAATGAAAAGTCAAATTTAAACTTTTGGACTAAAATAGGTATTTGAGTCAAACCATAAGGACTAAAACAATATTTAACTTTAATAATTTATCCGACTACTTTTTATTTATAAATTATTGAAATATTTATCTTTTCATTCCTTTTAATCATTATGTAATTTATCAACTTTGGTTTGACTCTAAACGGATTTGACCAATAAAGGTCACGAGTCAAAATGAGTTATTTTAAGAACGGTTAATTTGATACCAAAGCTTAACTAATACTTAAATAAAAACCAATGAACCAGCCACATTTTAGGTATATTACGATTATAATATTTTGGTTTTCTACTTTCTTTGTTATAGCGGGTGCACCGAAATTATTTGAGTTAATGCCCACCACAACCAGCAGATTCATCCCATTAGTTATTATAAATGTTAATAGAATATTAATAATGATAATAAAATATGGGAGAGATCATGAGAAAACTCCTCTTTGTGAGACTCAATCTAACCGTTAATAAAACCCAAACTCTAAACCCTAATCCCTAAGCACCCAAAAAAGTAAACTCAAAACCCCTAAAAAAGTAAACCCTAAAAGCTAAACCTTAAAGGATAATAGCTAAAAGTTAAAAACTAAATGCTAAAGCTAACCCTAAAATCTAAACCCTAACCTCTAAAAATTAAACCCTAAAAACTAAACCTTGAAAAAATTCAACACAAATATCAATCGTTTACTACAGTTTTCTTACAAAAAAAGAGTTCTTTCATGACCCTCCCCCTAATACAATATAAATGTATAGAATTACTAGAAAATAGATACCTAAAACACACACAACAAAAGCAAATAAAAAAAATATGTGAAAATATATATCTTTTACTATATATATACATATTGTAGGTAGAGATGAACAACACTTGTTCAAAACAAACAATAGAAAGTAAGGATAGAAGTACGAATCATTTGGATACAGATTCACCACCAAATGAGAAGTTAGGGATGTGATCTCTAACCAAAGATACAAATTTCACCACTCTGGTTAAAAAACCGTGTCTAAGAACACCACCCCACGTACTATGATTGAGCTTGCAAAGACAATCATTTCAACCCACATTTCTATGAGTCAAATCAACATAAATTTCTTCATCATAATCGTCTTCCTTCCATTAACAAACAATTTAATACATATAGGCAACTATGCACTACTCATAACCTAAACTATAGAAACTGAAAGCTAAAGTAGTACCTAAGAGGCTAAAAGTACAACTAGAAAGGCATTGAATGTCAAAGTGCATGAAAACATGGTGACAAAAGAAAACCCGGTTATATGAATTTATTTCCATGTAAATGGTTCCATGCTTTGCCGATCCAACCGTTAGAGCGGGTCGTACGTTGGTGACCGGTGTGACCCGATATACAACATCCTCCTCTTCTTCGAAAATGTTTGTCCTCAAACTTGGAAGAACGTCTATGAGTTTACTTGAACTTAAGTCACACCATTCGAATTCGTGAATAACCAACCAAGATACATATACACCACATGATTTTATTCGTGTCACTTGTAAATCTCTATCGGATTGAGGCGGCGGGTAACGCCTCTAACTTGGTCTCTATCATTCTCTCAGTCGTGAAACAAAACATTTGTTCTCAAACATTGAATAACGTTATCATGATTAAAGTAAGGATGAAGGTCTTCGTCTCCCAAAAACTGGAAATGCCCTACAAGATACAACAGTTGTATGGCCACTAGAGATCATAGTCCCCGTTCTTTGACAAAGATCTTCTTTTTTAGAATTTGGAGATGAAACTGTTCCATTTGACTTCATGTCAGGAACACGATATCGAGAATAGTAATCACTTTATTAAGCCACAAGTCGGCATAGATTGACTTCAATCAAAATATAATGACAGTCGGCACAGATTACAGACAAGAATCAAGAGATACAAGATTCAGTAAACTCTCAGCCTATGCAGATCATCAACAGGATGATCGCTTCTAAAGATGATCAAAGTGATCACCAACTCTCGAACCACAAACTATATAAAACCCTAGTATGAAGATTCTAGAGAGAGAGAATGAATAGAGATGAGAAGCAATTGTGAATGAGGAATCCCAATGCACCAACACCCTTTTATAAGATCGGGTTATCTGAATACTTCAACTCGACGCACATCAATAAGTCCATGCTCTAAGCCCAATCATCAGCAAGCCTATTTCAACTCAAAACGAGACTAAGAAGCCCAGGAAGCTCAGTTAGAACATGAAACCAAAAAATAAAGAAAAAGATTAAAAACAAGTAAAAACATATTGAATTGAGTATGAAATATAAAGGTATATATATATATATATATATATATATATATATTTCAACACCCCCCCTCAATACAATATGCAACACAATTAAAAAGACCTAGGTTTTCACAAACCTTTTCATGAGCCTAAACAAGCAATCCTTTTGTAAAGACATCTGCAGTTTGTTCTTCAGAAGTAAATCCAACAGTCATAATAACACGCCCTTTGACATTTTTTTCTTTTACAAAGAAGAGATCAATTTCAAAATGTTTTGTACGTTCGTGAAAAACAGGGTTAGCAGCTATTGATATAGCTACTGTATTATCACAAAATAAAGAAACAGGAAGTTTGATATCAACCTTAAGTTAATTTAAAATGTTAAGAAGCCAACTTCACATGTTGCAGCACACATAGCATGATATTCTGCCTCAGCAGAAGATCTAGATATGGTTGATTGCTTTTGCTTTTCCATGAAATAAGAGAGTTTCCTAAGAAAATACAAAAACCAGTGACAGACTTCCTAGAGTTAACACATTTACCCCAGTCAGAATCTTCAAAAGCTTTAAGTTCTAAAGAATCCCCCTTTTTAAACAATATACCTTTCCTAGGAGAACCCTTAAGGTATCTTAAGAGTCTCAAAGCAATTTTGAAATGAGCATTAGTGGGACTATGCATATATTGACTTAGATAATGCACATAATAGGCTATATCAGGTCTAGTATGTGAAAGATATATTAATTTTCCCACTAATTTTTGATAAACAGAGATATCAGGTAAATCTTGATTATCTTTTTCACATAAATGAGTTAAAACATAGTTTGCTTCAATGGGACTGTTCAAAGGTTT
>JARYGA010009178.1:0-20165 GCA_030545235.1 Helianthus tuberosus | reverse complement strand
TTTGTGTGCATTGTTATTTAAACTAGGTTATCAAGGCTAATCAGTAGGCTAAGCTCTGTTCATATTAAAACTGCAATGTGAGTCATTCTCTTTTTATCAAATTACTTTACAAAACCCTATTTATTTCAAAGTTATAATTACAGGGATTAAGTCTTTGTAATCTCCAAGTTACAGCCGGTATGTGGGGTTTTGTATACATTACTTGATAAACTTCACCATTGGACAACGAGTTAGCCAAGGGGTGATATGACCATAGTCACAGACACCATCGGGCTAAGAGGCTACCGATGGATGTTCGAGTGACAAATACTGTGGGTAGTTGGTTGATATATGGAAACATTGTAATCGCTCTTAATACTGTAAATTATAACAAATGTGTCGATTTAGTAAAAAGAATGATTCACCAGTATTTCCCACTGACAAAACCTTTTTCAAACATGTTTCAGGTGATCTGTTGTGATCCAGGAAAAGTGCCGAGTAGCACTACAAGCTTAAGGAAGTGGCTCAATATAAAATAAAGAAACATGTTTTGTAAAAGAAAGATTTGTCCGTGAAATCATATGATTGTAAATTACAAGGGTTTTATCCCGAATTGTGTAATAAAATAATCAGGAAATTTTAGTTTTAAAAAGATCCTGATGAAATCTTCCGCTGTTAAACTCAATTAAATAAATACCACGGGATTTTCTGTCCCGCAGCTCCTGAAACGGGTCAAATCGGGTCGGGGGCCGTGACAGAAAAAGGTGGTATCAGAGCCACTGATTTAAGCCAATTAAGTATTTAGAAAATACTTAATTTTATTAATTACTATTTTGTGATTATGTGTTTTAATATTTGAATATTTGTATACAGTATGGGTAAGCAAAAGCTTTCAAACATCAATCTTAAATTAGATAGGTCATCAAACGAGAAGGGAAGTTCATCCCAAACAAATTCTTCAAACCACTATGCAAATCCTGAAGAAGGAATATTTGTTCGAAAGGCACAATATGAGGAACCACTTTCTCCTAATAAAAGAAGTTTGATTATTAGGAAAAGTCAGGAGAAATTAAAGAAATCACAACCAAAAGAAAAGAGAGTTAATCAGAAAACCCAAGAACTAGGCAGTAACCCACCATGGGAAGATAAGTTAGATGAAAAATGGGCAGATCTTTATATGTTAGCCACTGTAGCCATAAATGCAAATCTTTAAATACTCTGAACCAGTATTAGTAACCTTATTCCCTACAAGCCAGAAACTTTACCCAGTAAATAAATAAGTTTACAATAAAACTTAATATGTTTTGTCAGTTGTTCTTTGTATTGAATTTGTCACACAGTATGCAATAATATTTAAAAAGTTATTTATCAAAATTTTTATAAAATTTTAACTTAGCAATTTTTGTGTATTTTGCATATATGCTAAACAACACGAGTGACTTGTCTGAAGCCCTTCAGAATTTAAATCTCTATCCGGTGAAAATAGAGGTTTCGAGAGATTTTAATAGGTACATACCTGATATAGAAGAACCTATGGAATTCAACGCTCCACCTCCAGAGAAACCCAAGCCTAAGAAAAGGAGAAGATTCGTGGGATGGAGGCGTGTGCGTCGAAGGAAACCTATCACTAGGAAGCTTCCCAAAATAGAAAATCCCTTAGACAAAGGGAAGGGGATTGAAGTCGGGGAAGGTTCTAGGCAGATGGAAATGCAGTTTGAAGAATATTCTAGGCAAATGGAAATGGAGTTTGGGGAAGGTTCTAGGCAAACCAAGATAGAAGTTGGGGAAAGCTCTAGACAAATTGAGGAGTTACCATTTCAGGAGGAATTGGATAGTGCATTGGCAAGCTGTGATATTGTCAGGCCTATTAATAATAATCTATACCCTTATCCTGCTGAAACACAACTACCAATAAACTTGGAACCAGCAACCCCAGAACCTATAATCCACACCCAACCTTTAGGAATGGACGAGTGGTGGACCAATGACTGGCAATTCCAGAACCTGCTCAAAAGTCCTTATTCCTTTCTCCCTCAGTTCGACCCAGAACCTATACCAAACCCACCTATGAGCAATGAGAATTTAGCTGAACTCCGCCACTTTGGCGAGGAGCTAGTGGATGCAGGAAATAGGATCAGGGAAGTAGGAGAACAGATCTCCTGGAAATACGACGAAAGGGAACGTCGTTATTAAAATATCAACTAACAAGGGATAATGGGATAATGAAACTGTGGTTGTATAATAAATAGAAAAATATAATCTTGTAAAATAACTACAAATAAAACTTTGTAAGATAATGGTGTGTATTGATGCATACTATAAAATATAAAAATGGGAATCGAGAAATCGATAGTTTTGGTTATATGTGTGTATTTGAAATTATATGATTGTTTTGTGTATAATTGTTATTTATTCGATACTAATAAATTATATATATTAATTATCAGATGGAAAACGCTAATAACGAACAAGTTAATGAGGTTAATCAATCTGAGCAACAACCTGGGGATCAATTTATGACTAGACAAGATATAGAAAATATCGTTGCTCAAGGGATAGCCAATGCTATTCCAGCAATACTTGCTGCTGCACAGAAACCTGTTGAACCTCAACAAATAATTCAAAGAAAACGTATTTCTGAAGATAACTTCAGTAATAGCATAAATGGAGGCGGTAATCATACTAATCATGATAATGAACCACTGCAAGCTCCACTCCCTAAGAAAATGAAAGCTGCAACATCTGGTTGCACTTACAAAGAATTTCTTGCTTGTAAACCCGCTGAATTTGCAGGCAATGAAGGAGCGACTGCAGCACTGCGTTAGTTCGAGAAAACCGAGGCAGTGATTATAATCAGTAAATGTGCCGAAAACGAAAAAAGTTATGTACGCGTCAAATCTTTTTAAAGAAGGGGCACTAGAATGGTGGAACACGGTACTTCAAGCCAAAGGAAGAAATATGGCCTACGCCATGAATTGGGAAGAATTTAAGCATTTAATAGAAAGAAAATTATGTCCTGAATACGAAAAAGATCAAATGGCAAATAAATTCCTAAATCATCGTATGACGGGTGTAGATTGTCGTGGTTATACTTCGACATTCTTTGAATATGCTAGAGTAGTATCAACACTGGCTTCGCCAGAACTGGTACTCATTTCTCGTTATATTTGGGGATTGATTAGCGAAATCCGTAATATTGTTAAAGCTGTGAGACCTCGCACTATTGACGATGCGGTAGAATTAGCTAATACCCTAACTGACGAACTGGTACGCACAAGAGATGAAAATAGGAAAAAGGAACTAGCTCAGAAAATTACCCAAGGATTTCGTACGGGTAATAGTAGCAGCTTCAAGAGAAGAGGAACAGGGCAATCTTCAACTTTGCCGTTCTGCAGGAATTGCAAAAAGAAACATTATGGAAGATGCAATGTAATCTGCAACTTTTGCAAAACTGTAGGACATCGCGAAGAAGATTGCAGAAAGAAAACCAGGATCTGCTATAACTGTGGAGAAAATGGGCATTTCAAAACAGAATGTCCTAAATTGGTCAAACCAGCAGACAACAAAGCCAAGCTGGCCGATGGAGCTACCAAGAAGAATGTTCGAGCCTTCCAATTAACTACTCAGGAGGCAGAACTCATTCCAGATGTGATAGCTGGTACGTTTTTAGTCCACAACATATACGCAAAAGTATTATTTGACTCTGGTGCAAACCAAAGTTTTATAAATACTTCATTCTGCCAAGCTCTTAACTTACCTTTGACCAACCTTAGGCAGATTTTTACAGTCGAAACAGCAGATGGGAATTTTATTAAAATAGATAAGGTTTTGCAAAAAGAGAATATAGAACTTTCAGGTCATAAATTTCATGCAAACCTATTGCCAATGAAATTAGCTGGGTTCGATGTGGTGTTAGGAATGGATTGGTTAGTAGCCAACCATGCTCGAATCCTTTGTGATATGAACTCTATAGAAATTCAGTCACCTACTGGAGAAGTAATCATGATTACAGGAGATAAACCATGTAAACCCATGAAGTTCATATCAGTAATGAAAGTTGCTAGTTATGAACGAAAGCAAGGAATAGTATATATGATTTCAGTAATCATTAATACTAAGGGTAAAGAACTTAAGGAGATTCCTGTAGTCTCAGAATACCCAGACGTATTCCCAGAAGAATTACCAGGATTACCACCTGATAGGGAAGTAGAATTTAGGATTCATCTAATTCCAGGAACTACACCGATAGCTAAGGCACCTTATCGGTTATCACCTACAGAAATGTTAGAACTGAAAAAGCAATTAGATGAATTACTAAGTAAAGGATTCATACAACCTAGTTTATCCCCGTGGGGAGCACCAGTGTTATTTGTGAAGAAGAAGGATGGTTCGATGAGAATGTGTATTGATTATAGAGAATTAAATAAGGTTACAATTAAGAAACGATACCCATTACCTAGGATTGATGATCTATTCGATCAACTTCAAGGAGCTAGATATTTTTCTAAGATAGATTTACGCTCCGGATATCATCAATTAAAGGTACAAGAAGAAGACATACCTAAAACTACTTTCAGAACTAGGTATGGTCATTACGAGTTACAGTCATGCCCTTCGGATTAACAAATGCACCTGCAGCATTCATGGACATGATGAATAGGATCTGTAAACCGTACTTGGATAAATTTGTAATTGTTTTCATAGACGATATACTTATTTACTCCAAAAGTCAGAATGAGCATTGTCAGCATTTGCATGCACTCTTAACTTTGTTAAGAAAAGAAAAGCTGTACGCCAAATTCTCGAAGTGTGAATTTTGGTTGCAAGAAGTACAATTTCTAGGTCATATGGTGAATCACGAAGGCATTCATGTAGATCCTGCTAAGATAGAAGCAATTACCAAATGGAAGGTTCCGCAATCCGCAATAGAAATTAGAAGTTTTATAGGTTTAGCTGGATATTATAGACGGTTTATTAAGGATTTTTCCAAGATAGCTGTACCATTAACTAAGCTAACCTGTAAAGCAGTTAAGTTTGAATGGGGACCTAAGCAAGAAGAAGCTTTTAAGATTTTAAAGCAAAAGTTAACAAATGCTCCAATCTTAGCATTGCCAGAAGGAACAGAAGATTTTGAAGTATATTGTGATGCTTCAAAACTAGGATTAGGATGTGTGCTAATGCAACGTAAGAAGGTAATTGCGTATGCTTCAAGGCAATTGAAAAAGCACGAGGAAAACTATACAACTCATGACTTAGAATTATGAGCCATAATTTTTGCCCTTAAGATTTGGAGACATTATCTGTACGGAAGTAAATTTACTGTCTATACAGATCATAAGAGTTTAAGATATATATTTGGGCAAAAAGAGTTAAACATGAGGCAAAGGAGATGGATGGAAATCCTAAGTGATTACGACTGTGATATTCAGTATCACGAAGGAAAGGCAAATGTAGTTGCAGATGCCTTAAGTCGTAAATATCATGAAAAGCAAAAGCGAGTTCGTGCTCTCAGATTAAATCTACAATTAGATTTAATAGAACAATTGAAGAATGTTCAAGCTACAGCAATCAAGAATGATGCTGAAGGAATGAAAGGAAGAATAAAAGAATTAGAGCAAGGAAATGATGGAATTTGGAGATTCCACCAAAAAAGACTTTGGGTGCCTAAACAGGGAGAATTAAGAAATAAGATTTTAGAAGAAGCCCATAAATCTAGGTATACCATGCATCCGGGAAACAATAAGATGTACCAAGATTTAAGAAATAATTTCTGGTGGATAGGCATGAAAAAAGATATAGCTAGATATGTTTCTAAGTGTCTTACATGTTCACAAGTTAAGGCAGAACATCAGAAACCCTCAGGATTACTACAACAACTAGAAATGCCTGTATGGAAATGGGAACTCATAACAATGGATTTTGTTACTAAGTTACCCAAAACCAGAAAGGGTAATGATGCGATCTGGGTAATTGTGGATCGATTAACCAAATCAACTCATTTTCTACCCATGAAAGAAACCTTTAGCATGGAAAGGTTAGCAAAGTTGTATGTAGATGAAGTTGTATCCTTACATGGAGTTCCACTCTCCATTATATCAGATAGGGATAGTCGTTTCACTTCCCATTTCTGGAAAAGTTTCCAAGAAGCTATGGGAACCCGACTAAATTTAAGTACGGCATATCATCCTCAGACAGACGGACAAAGTTAAAGGACAATCCAAACTCTAGAAGATATGCTCCGAGCATGTGTGATCGATTTTGGTGGAAATTGGGACGATCACTTACCTTTGATTGAATTCTCCTATAACAATAGTTATCATGCAAGCATCGAAACTACCCCATTTAAAGCACTATACGGATGTAAGTGCAGAACTCCAGTGTGTTGGGCAGAAATAAGAGAAAGTCAATTATCAGGTCCAGAGATTGTACAAGAAACCACTGACAAGATTAATCAAATCAAGGAAAGATTAAAGACTGCTCGGGATCGTCAAAAGAGCTATGCTGATAATCGACGCAAACCACTAGAATTCCAAATTGGAGACAAGGTACTCTTGAAAGTTTCACCCTGGAAAGGAGTAGTTCGGTTCGGTAAGAAAGGGAAACTAAGTCCAAGATACGTAGGACCATTTTCAGTAATCCAACGTATAGGACCAGTTGCTTATCGTTTACAACTACCAGAAGAGTTAGCTGGAGTACATGACGTATTTCATGTATCCAACCTCAAGAAATGTCTATCAGACGAATCTTGGTAGTACCTCTCCAAGATATAAAAGTGAATGAGAAATTGAAATTTATTGAAAAACCTCTTCAAATCGAGGATCGAAAGATTAAGTTTCTCAAGCACAAACGACTAGTACTGGTCAGAGTCAAGTGGGATTCAAAACGAGGACCCGAATACACTTGGGAGCTGGAATCAGAGATGAAGCAAAAGTATCCTCAATTATTCCAGTAAATCTCGAGGACGAGATTTTTATTAAGGTGGGGAGGATGTAACAACTCATATCAAAAGTCCTAATTATTATATTAGTTTATTCAATAGGAAACCCTAATTAAGACACTCAATTAATTCTGCATAATCCCTAAAATTTTCAGAACAATCAGAACCACGAACAGGGCCCCAAAAACTCAGGGGGGGGGGTATTCCCTGTTAACGATTATCCATATAAATGGCTGTCAAAAACGAATTTACATGCAACGTTGACTCACCAAGGCTACCCAAGACACAAGGCTACCCTAGGCTAGGGGGTATGCCCCACGACACGCGACAGGGACCAAGGACTCCTCCGCGACACGCGGGAGGATCCAATTTTCAGTATAAATAGTGGGGCTTGGGACTTGAACTGTTTGCATATTACGACGTTAAAATTTGCTTCGTACACTAAGATATACACTGAATACTACAAAAACACACACAAATCACGAAGTGCTGCCACAATACAGGGTAATAACTCGATTGCTGCTACGATTCAATGTCCAATCGATTAAACTATCCAATGGATGTTTAAGTGCTGCCCACATTAGGGTTTATGCTTTGTCATTCATCGTTAATTCGATGGATGTTTAAGTATCGCACTTTGTCATTCGATGTGAGGGTTTAATCTCATGAGTTATCGTAAATGCTGTATTAGTTACTAACCTAGTTTGTGTGCATTGTTATTTAAACTAGGTTATCAAGGCTAATCAGTAGGCTAAGCTCTGTTCATATTAAAACTGCAATGTGAGTCATTCTCTTTTTATCAAATTCCTTTACAAAACCCTATTTATTTCAAAGTTATAATTACAGGGATTAAGTCTTTGTAATCTCCAAGTTACAGCCGGTATGTGGGGTTTTGTATACATTACTTGATAAACTTCACCATTGGACAACGAGTTAGCCAAGGGGTGATATGACTATAGTCACAGACACCATCGGGCTAAGAGGCTACCGATGGATGTTCGAGTGACAAATACTGTGGGTAGTTGGTTGATATATGGAAACATTGTAATCGCTCTTAATACTGTAAATTATAACAAATGTGTCGTTTTAGTAAAAAGAATGATTCACCAGTATTTCCCACTAACAAAACCTTTTTCAAACATGTTTCAGGTGATCTGTTGTGATCCAGGAAAAGTGCCGAGTAGCACTACAAGCTTAAGGAAGTGGCTCAATATAAAATAAAGAAACATGTTTTGTAAAAGAAAGATTTCTCCGTGAAATCATATGATTGTAAATTACCAGGGTTTTATCCCGAATTGTCTAATAAAATAATCGGGAAATTTCAGTTTTAAAAAGATCCTGATGAAATCTTCCGCTGTTAAACTCAATTGAATAAATACCACGGGATTTTCTGTCCCGCAGCTCCTGAAACGGGTCAAATCGGGTCGGGGGCTGTGACATACACGAACGAGAGAAACGTGAGTGTGCGTTGGGTCTCGGCTGTGGTGGCCGGCGGTGCAGGCGGCGGCAGCAGGGTGGGCCGACGGGGTGTCGGTGACTGCGGCGAGCTAGGCGGCAGCGGTTGTGGCCGGTTAAGGTTTGGGTGTTATGAGAGTTTTGTTCAAGTTCTTCCATTTTTGTTCATCATCACTCTTCAATAGCAATACCCAATACATTTTAAAGGATATGGACCATTATGCATGCTTGCCAAGTGGCACACATGCATGGTGCATGTGTTGCCATTGGCCAATGTGTTAGGTGCGCGACAAGTGGCGGTAGCACGATGCATGTGCGACATGTGGCGCAGCAAAGGTGCATGTGCGACAAGTGGCGTAGGGTGAGTATACCCGTCTCACCCGGTCCATGTACCCGTCTCTCAATTAATACCCGCGTATCGTTCGTAATTACCAGTTAAACAGGTTAAGTGGATTTTTAGTTCGTTGCCCAAGGTGAAACTCTTACGGGTCAAGACCCGGTCGGCAGCGTTGACTTATCGAACCGGACATAATATCCAACACATCCACCACCACCGTCCGTCCAGCACAACCACTACCCACCACCACCGTCCGTACACCACCACTAGTTTATTTTAGAAGTCTACATACGTTAAAAAACAAACAGCCTTCTTCTTGCAGACTGAAGAGGTTTAGTCCACCTCGTCTTCTACAGATTTCTATGGTCCGCAGACTTCAGACATTTTACCTCTTAAAAAACAAACAACACCTACGTGTTTTTTTGGTAAGGTTTACAGTGAAGGATTTGCTCTCCACATAAGCTTTCTACCAACTTGCTTGATTACATGCCTAAATTTCATTGGTTCTAGCTTAAATTCTTTTTTTATTATTATTTTTTTAAGGATTTTGCACCTTTAAAGTCTGATTGTTATAGTGACTATTGTAAGAAAATATATATTTATATATTAATTTATACAAAAGTTCAAATACAAATAACTTTGTCATACAAAACGTGCGAAGTGTGTGACTTTTTGAAAACGAGCGGTGGCATTTTTGTAATATCCTCAAACTGCGATTCCTTCATGCCAATTTACGTTCCTTCTTACCGATCAACGACCCTAATTCTATTTAGTATGCTTCCAAAATTAGGGTATAGTTGGCAATGCAATTTTATCCCAAAATTGATTAATCACATTGTTGTTTCAGTATCAATTGTTGAACAGAGGTTTGTAGCTCTTGGTCGTCTCGCTTTGATTGTTTGTTTTTATAGTACGGATATATATAGTTAGATTAAGGGGCTGTTTGGTAGCCTCTGAATGGTCATTAAGAGACTACCTCTTAATGGAACCATTAATAATTTTACCAATGAGAAGGTAGAAGAATGTGACATGTGATGATTTACCATTCAGATGTTACCTTTTAACCATTCAGACTTGAGGTTACCTCTTATTCATTCAGAGGTTTTAAACCATTAAGAGGTAGCATCTGAATGGTCATTAAGAGGCTACCAAACAGCCCCTAATTTTTTACATCGATAGAGTAATCTTTATAGAATAGATTTTATAATGTAATTTTTATATGAGTAGCATAATATAATTTTGTCCATTGCTAGAGTAATTTTAACATCATGCATATATTGAGTGTTTAGTGTAACTAGAGTAATTTTATGAGGATAGAGTAATTTTACAGAGAAATTTTAACATCATGAATATATTGACTGTTTAGTATATTGATTGTTTGAATACATAGAGAAATTTTACATCAGTAGAGTAATTTTTATAGAATAATACATGTAGCGTTTTTATTCGGTAGAGTACTTATGGCTAGATTTATTTTAATATCATGCATATAATGATTGTTTAGTATCACTAGAGTAATTTTATGGGGATACTTTTGTTCAAATAAGTAGAGTAATTTTACATCAGTAGAGTAATTTATATTGAAAAATTTATGTATTGAGTAATTATATGCTTATACATGTGTTTGATTTATATAACTAGAGTAATTATATTTTATAACGAGGAATTTTAATTTATAGAGTAATTATACATATGCTTTAATTTATAGAGTAATTATGTTTTTCTATTGATTTTAGATGTTGGAGTACAAGATATAATTGTTGGCTTTCAGCATTTGTTCCTTACTTCTATTGAAAAGACTTTCAAACCTAGTTTATCTTCTTAAATAACATCAGTTGTTGGCATGATTTTCTCATCTTTGGATGTTGCTTATGATTTTTATCAAACATATGCCAAAAGTTGATGGTTTTGTAGAAGGAAAGGTTCTCAAGTTGAAAAGAATGGTATCATCACATATAATAAGTATTTTACATGTTCAAACGAGGGTCATAAGCCATTTAGGAAGTTTGATACTCTACAAGTTGTTATAGATGGAAAAATGGGTAGGAATAGGCCTTACGAATGCCAAGCACATATTTCATTATCTTCAGATGATGGTAAATCATATAGTACAAGAGGATTCACAATCAAATCTGTTACTCCATCTATAAAATTATATTTAAAAACACTAAATTTTCTCTCTGATTTTCAATTAAATATTGTTATTTTATACTTTTATTATTACCTTCTCCTCCACTCACGACATCTTTCAAAAAATATTAAAAAATTATAGAGGTGAATAGTATCTCCTTCAAATTTATTGATGAACAGTAACATTTTCTCCTTTTTCTCTCTCATCCAATCACAATAATTTACAACCACTCTCACAAATATAGAGGTTACACTCACACGAAAATAGAGGATCCACTGTGAATGGTCTAACACTACAAGAAAATATACCTATCTTGATACGCGAAAAATAACACACATTCATTTCATGACATTCGAAAGTGTATGTCAAAAAAATGTCATGGTTTACTAAATTCAATAAATTTATGACATTCTTTTTTATGTGTTATCTTTTTAGCGTCATAAAAATCAAGATCTATCTTGACACGCAAACAATGACACTCATTTTATAACATTTGAAAGCGTGTGTCAAGAGAAAAATATCATGGTTTACAAATTTATAAATTAATGACACTTTTTTTTGTGTGTCATCTATTAAATTGAACATTTTCCTTTGTAATATTATACTGGTAGGCCGCACGCGCGATGCGGCGGGAGCGACACATCGCATTGCGATACTCATTTTTTGTAGTTTTTTTATTTATATAATATTTATTGTAGCATCATTGTGATAGATATACATCAAATAAACGGGTAATCCATTTCATTGTGTTGTGCATACTTCAGTCGGTTCGGTTATTATTCTCAACCGAAGCCGAAACCTAAGTAATCGATTAGTCTATTTTATTAACCAATCAGTTTTCAGTTAATCACTTTGGTTTATTCGGTTAGATTGACGGTTTTTGGTTTGGTTCATTTAATTCCAGTTAATAGCAAAAACCAAACTTGTGCTAAAACTTTTTGCTTAGAAATATATGAATTCAGGTATAAATACATGAAATGAAAGTATAAATATATGAAATGGAGATATAAATTATGAAATATATGAACTGGATGTATAAAAGCTAAAATATATGAAAATATGAATGATTCGGTTCGGTTCAACTAATTTTGGTTAGATGAGAGTACAAAACATTTGATAACCGATGTCTAGTTAGTTCAATTTTTGGTTGATTTCGGTTTGGTCTCGTCTGTTTTCGGTTTGGTTTAGGTTCACGATTTAGTTATTGCTCACCGATAACCAATTTTGGTTAATAACCAATAGGTGCGCGCGCAATGCGACGGGAAACACAAACATTGCCTACATTGTAGATTATTATCCTCAACCAAAATCAAGGTCATCAATTAGTCTATTTTATTAAGCAATCCATTTTTAGTTAATCGGTTTGGTTTATTCAGTTAGATTAACGGTTTTTTGCTTGATTCATTTAATTTCGGTTAATAGCCAAAACCAAACTTGAGCTAAAACTTTTGATTAGAAATACATGAAATTTAGGCATAAATACATGAAATGGATGTATAGGTACATGAATGGAGGTATAAATACATAAAATGGGGGTATAAATATGAAATTCATAAACTGAAGATATAAAAGCTAGAAATATATGAAAATATGAATGGTTCGGTTCAGTTAAATTTGGTTAACAAAAAGGGTACAAAAAAATCGATAATCGTTTTTGGTTAGTTGGGGTTTTGGTTAATCGTTTTTCAGTTAATTCAGTTTTTTGTTGATTTCGGCTCGGTTTCGGTTAATGATACAATTTTTACTCACCCTTAGACACTGTTAATCACGTAACATATCAATTTTTTTAATTAAAAAACTATAGCAATATTATACTTAAATTAAAGACAATAAAATATTCGTTTATATGATATATATATATATATATATAGGGGAGCGCTAAAATGAAAACCACCTCCAGTTGTAAGAACCACGAGAACCACTTTCTGGCCATTAGATCAAGAATATGGATGGATGAGATTGAAAGTAGTTAAAATTAATATTAAAATTTTTTTGTATTATTATGTTTTTAATATTTTATTGTTAAAGGGTATATAAGTAAAATTATTTTTTTTGTCTTTTTAAATATATTAATTTTTAATTACCTTTTTGTCCTATTCATTAATTATTTTTTTGTCTTAATTATTTTTTATTAAGAAACAGATTCTTTTGTTAAATTTTTTTTTTGAAATTAGATTTTTATTATAATTTTTTTTAAGATTTGTTAAAAAAAACGTTTTGAAGAGCCGTTTTTTTTACGCCCGGCTTTTTCAGGCGTCGTTTTTTTAATGCACCGTCATTTACGTTAAAAACTTTACGTTTTGCGTTAAAAAATTTACGTTTTCTGTTTTACGTTAAAAATTACGTTTTTCCGTTTTTACGCCCGGCTTTTTCACGCATCGTTTTTAACGGGTCGTTTTTGCACGCCGTTTTTTACGCTCGGATTTTTCAAGCGTCGTTTTTTTAACGCGGCGTTTTTTATGTCCGTTTTAACGCGGCGTTTTTTACGTCACGTTTTTTCGTGGCGTTTTTATGCCCGTATTCACACCCCTTGTTTAGGCGCCGTTTTATCACACGGTTTTTTACGTTTTACAATTTACGTAGAAAAGTTTTACGTTTTACGTTAATTAGTTGTTACATAAAAGTTTACGTTTTACATTTTTCGTTAAAAAAGTTTACGTTTTACGTTAAACTTTTTACGTTTTACGTTAAACTTTTTACGTTTTACGTTAAACTTTTTACGTTTTACGTTTTCCGTTAAAAATGTTTACGTTTTACGTTTTACGTTAAAAAGTTTACGTTTTACGTTAAAAAGTTTACGTTTTACATTTAAAAATTTAAGTTTTACGTTAAAAAGTTTACGTTTTACGTTACAAAAAAATGGGCAGAGTTTGCTCTGTTTTTTGTCGCCCGGACAACACAAGTTGTCGTTATAATTTTCAAAATTCAATAATCAATCACAATATCAATTTTTTGTCAACTATATCAAAACGTAACAATACTTTGATCGAATCGGTTCGAGCTCGTTTTCACGAAAATAAATAGAACTATAAAAATAACGAAATAAATTGCCTGTAAAATCTTTACCAATCTTCGCGTCGAGACGTTGACTGAGTTGACCGAGTTGACTCGCTGAGTCGACCGAGCCCGAAATTGAAGCTGACCGAGTTCCAAAACTGACCCGAATCCCGAGACCTGAACCGAAGCCGTTGACCACAGTTAACCGAGCCGCTGACCAAGGTTGACTTTGTTGACCTGAACCCATAACCAATCTAACCCGACTCGTTGAACGATAACCGAAGCCCAGAAAACACTTGAAACCCTAGAAATCACCTCAAAGCACTAAAATTGGATACCGCCGTCGCCCACCTACCTGCAACCCCACCACCGTTCTTCAAACAGCCGCTCCTCCTCCCCCTCGATCGCCATCGTCCACCTACCTCCGTCGTCTCTCTCTGTTCTCAGACTCTCTTTGTCTCTTTGTCTGTCCTCGCCGAACTGCTCGACTACCACTGCGTCGCCGCAGCTGCTTCGACGTCACCCACCGGCCACCACAGAGGAGCTTGATCGGACGAGTGGAAGGAAGGGCCGGAGCTCCGGTCACCGGAGGAGCTTGATCAGACGAGGGGAAGGAAGGGGACTGCGGCTGGTTAAATGAAGATGATTTGATTTTTAGGGACTTAAAATGGGTTTGATTATTTTTGGGTTGCAGGTGTCTCTCCATGAAAGAGATGAAAATGAATGGATTTGAAGAGAGAGAGAGAGTGAGAGATTAATTATAATAGTCTGCTACCATTAATGAAGAGAGAGAGTGAGAGATTAGACATTTGGGGTAAATGACTAAACTACCCTTTTGGTTGGTAGAATATGATTGGTGGAGAGTGGTTCTCATGGTTCTTACAACTAGGGGTGGTTTTCATTTTAGCGGCTCCCTATATATATATATATATATATATATATATATATATATATATATATATATAATTGCGCTAAAATAAGAACCACCTCGAGTTGTAAGAACCGTGAGAACTTTTTGATCCGGGCCGAGGTGGACCAAATTTTTTTTTTCATAAACGTAGATGCGTGTATTATAAACACATTTGTAAAAAAATTAAAAAAAAATGTCGTGTGTGTAGTTTTGAGCACCACAAGTTTGTGTTTACGGTACCCGTAAATTTTCCGGTTAGATTTACGGTACCCGTAAACACAAACTTGTGGTGCTCAAAACTACACACAAAGCAATTTTTTTTTGAATTGTTTTTTACAAATGTGTTTATAATACACGCAACTACGTTTATGAAAAAAAATTTGGTCCACCTCGCCCCGCACGGTGTAGTTCTCACGGTTCTTACAACTCGAGGTGGTTCTCATTTTAGCGGTCCCCTATATATATATAGTGAAAGTGTATTGTACAATTTTGCTTAACATACACTGTGTACGTTGTGAAAATATAACATGCGTGATTAGGTTTTTTTACCCGATGCATGTGTCACACCCCGACCACGTAAAACAACAAAACGTGGCGGAAACGTCGGGGAGTGTTGTAATAGAATTATTGTATCACAACCATGGTAATTAAAGTTATGTTTTATTTATAAACAAAAAGGATTTCATTGTCTTAAACAGAGAGAAACAAGAGTACATCACATAATTAAACTAGTTCTAGCTTCGTTTTAATTCACTAAGGCACAGGTCCGCGTAAGTGTGTCTCGATCATCCTATGCAACAGCCCCTGAAAACACATGTGAAAATAGGTACGTCAGCATAAAAATGCCTGTGAGATACATAGGTTTTATTAAAATAGGATTCATGACTTAAATTTAGAGAAATGCTTAATAAAAGGTGGTCATGAATCTTGTTTAAAGTGTTTTCTTTCATAAAACATTTGAAAAGCGATAATAAAATCAGATGATATATATATATAAAAGAATAATGTATGGTTAAATGAATAACCAAGTAAAAATGAGTTTGTATAAATTAAATTATTTGTAAAACAATGTTTAAGTGAAAATATGTTGTAAATGTAATATGTCTAAACTGAAATGATTTAAATAACGCTACGATATGTAATACCATAAAAGCACTTATATATAGGAAGTACCAGCGGCGTATCCACCATGCTTTTATCATATTATATGTCGTTTCGGTATGTAAATCATTTACACAACAAACCACCAAAATGTAATGTTTAAACAAGTGTTGAAATGCTTATTGTATAATCAATGCCTATTGTCAAATGTAAATCATGTAATGTGTAAAAAAATGTTATGTATGGTAAGTAAAATGTGACTACTTAAGCCAATTGTAAAAATGTACAAAACAAAGTATTTTGAATAAATCAAAAGTCATGTTTTGCAAAATAAATGCATGCTTTACTCATACAAACACTTATGCGGTAAGTTAAATGTATACATTCAATCCTTGAGACTGTAGGATAACCTTAGAGTAAAGGTTATCAAAATGTTTTCGGATTCAGTCATTCCTTATATCCAAACAAACCTAGGATATCAGGAATGGGAGTTGTCAAGTCCTATGGTACCATTACTTACTACCGAACGGCGTAGCTAATGTTAATGAACGTATTTTAGATCGTTAAACAAACCAAATGTCATACCAAATGTAAGCATGTTTTATGAAAACAATGTACCTAGTATGCTAAGTGAACATACAAGGCAGAAATGTAAAACAAAGTGTCCATATGCTAAGTGAACATATGCAACAGAAAATGTAATGTAAAACAATGTACTAAGTATGCACTAAATGGACATACATAGCATAAAATGTAATGTAAAACAATGTGCTAGCATGCTAAGTGAACATACACAGCAAAATATGCAAGAAATCATGTACTATATTTGTACTAATGAACATAACAAGCATATGTTATAAAAGCATGAAAACATGAAAGTAACAAGTAGGCAGATGTGTTTCATCCCAAAATGTTTGAAAACAGTAAAAGAGGGGAACTATGTACTCACTTGAGATTGCCTAGAAGTCCTTGAATAACAACCAAGCAATGCTTGAGATCGCGGAAATCAAACGGCACCTAATATAGGTAACTAAGTTAATAAACCGGACCTAAATCGGAGGATCGGATAGATTGAGGGTTCATAAACCAAATGAGTATGGGAACTCATGTAATATGGCTTAACAAAGCCTACATACTAAAATAAAACCTAACCTAAGTGCTTACGACCCATTACGACCCGTTTAGGTAGCTTATGCTACTTTAACGTGTCGTTCGCGTAAAACGCGTTCAGACCGCCTAACTAGTCCAATGACAAGTAATATATGCCTTAACATGTCTAATATTGTTGCCTAATCACTTTAGATGTCAAAATTTAGGTTACATATGCTTAAAATGAATTTATGCGCAAAAAGGGTATTTTGGTCATTTACCTAAGGCATATAAACTACCTATCATACAACTAAGTAAACGTCGTGACCATAAGGTATAACCTCGGAAGGTTATTCCCTATACAACTATGGTCACCTAATGTGTTTGGTCGGATCCTAATGATTGACAAAACGGGTCGGGTTCGAAAGTCTAAGCGATTGTTTAGATCACTTACCTTTACGACCCTATATAAGCACTAAATCTAAAGTGACGAGCTAAACATGTTAAAACATGTTTAACGAGGTTTTAAAACAGGTTTGGTATCAAAACAAATGGTCTTGATACCTAAAAGTAGTTTGGTTACAAAATACGCAAGATTACGCATTTTGGCCGAAACTACGACTCGTCACTATGCCTAGATAACGTGGTAATCAGTAGGTATAGTCATAAGAGACTAAAACCATCGTGATTACGCTCACGTTATGAAGTTCAAGCGAACTTTGTATTGACCATAAAATGGTCAAAGCTGAAAGTCAAACAAAGTTTGACTTTAACGCTAAAACGCGTTAAAGAACGAAAGAATACTTATAACGGGTCCAAGCAATGGTGCTTTGATCTAATAATTCCCAGGTATGAAGGTTTTATCCTTCAACTTAGGGAAAAATCTGATCAAATGTGAGTTGCAAGCAAATGGGGGTGGGGTTTATATAGAGTTTGGAGATCCGTTAAGATCGTTCGTCGAAAACCGTGCTTCGATCTCAACCGTACATGTGCACCCATGGTTTTGCAAAACCATGGGCACCTAAAAATGGCCCATAGTATCATAAAATACCATTTGCAAGTCCCTAAATCAGTTGGAACAACTGGAAACAGGCTGGAAATTGATTTTGTGCAGATCTGCTGATCTCACACGGCCTGCGTAAGACCCAGTAGCAGCCTACGCGGCCCGCCTGGGCTGCACAGAACAGCAACAGCTTCTTATAATTACAGTTTCAGTCCCTACAGTGTTTTAAGCTAATTTCCGACACATTTGAGGCCCCTTAAGCCAACTTTAAGGCCCTACAATGATGCCTAAACATAGTGTACATGAAACATTCTAAAAAATTTGCCGGGTGTCGGTTCGTTTGGTCGTACGATCGCAATATTCGCTTAATTACGATGAAATACGCACGAACACGAAAAACGATCCAAATTACGCGACGAATGGATTTTTCTAATGCCAATCACTAAAATAAAATATTTTAATGATTACATAAATTTTTGGATGTCCGGATGTATTCAGAATGTAAGATATGCGCGAAAATGCAAACTTATGCACTTTTTGACGTTTTTAGTCCCTGAATGAGCATATAGTTTATTTTAGCACACCGAACCCCTCAAAGCCTATTTCTAAGCTATGTGAAGGATATTTAGGGTATGTTTAACTTATGATCAAGTTCCGGAATGTTCGTTACAGTACGAATCGGCATACTTTCGCAGTTTGTCGAATTTAGTCCTTATAAGCGAATAAACTTGATTTTGCGATACCAAAGCCTTCAAAACTTATTTCTAAGTTATGTAAAGGTTATTTAAGGTATGTTAAGAATATATTGATGTTTCGGAGTGTTTGTCGTGTTAAACTGATTACGTTTACGCACAAGTTTGCGTGTAACTCTCCAGAAAGAGATACAGAGTTTGAAATTGAACAAAAATCAAAACATGAAAAATATCAAACATAAACAAACAAACATTGGGGTCAAATAACAATATTTTATTGATAACTGAGCTGTTTACAATGATTACAAGCACAGGTGTCACAGTCTCCCCTACTTGTGGAAATTTCATCCTGAAATTTATTTAGAGGAAACTCGTGAGAAAAGATGCGGATACTTCGCTTTCATTTGATCTTCACGTTCCCAACTAAATTATGGTCCATGTTTAGATTACCAGCGAACTTTGACCAATGGAATGCGCTTGCGTTTAAGCCACTTGACTTCACGATCCATGATTTCCACAGGTTTCTCGACAAAGTGCATCGTGTTATCAACACGAATTTCATCAAGTGGTATGTGGAGGTTCTCATCAGCCAAACACTTCTTGAGATTGGACACGTGAAAGGTTGGATGAACATTTCCAAGTTCAGGAGGTAACTTAAGTCTGTAGGCTACCTTACCGATTCTTTCGATGATCTTGAATGGTCTAACATATCTAGGTGCAAGTTTTCCTGTCTTTCCAAATTTGATCACACCTTTCCAAGGTGAGACCTTAAGTAATACGCGATCACCGACTTGAAATTCCAAGGGCTTGCGTCGTCGGTCCGCGTAACTCTTTTGACGGCTTCGAGCTGTCTGAAGGTTATCGAGAACTTTCTTAACCTTATCAGTTGTCTCTAGAATGAGGTCAGGTCCAGTAAGCTGAGCTTCACCGATCTCATTCCAGCAAACTGGTGAACGACATTTTCGACCATAGAGAGCCTCGAAAGGAGCCATGTTGATGCTGGAGTGATAACTGTTGTTGTAGGAGAATTCAATCAATGGAAGATACGAATCCCAACTACCACCAAAATCGATCACACAAGCTCTAAGCATATCCTACAAAGTCTGGATTGCTCTTTTAGTTTGGCCATCTGATTGTGGATGATAAGCTGTGCTCAAATTAAGTTGGGTCCCCATAGCAGATTGCATGGTTCTCCAAAAACGAGATGAGAATCGAGCATCTCTGTCAGAAATAATGTTCAAGGGAACACCATGTCTAGATACAATTTCATCCACATAGATCTTAGCAAGCTTGTCAGCAGATAGATCCTCACGGATCGGCAGGAAATGCACTGATTTTGTAAGACGATCAACGACTACCCAGATGGCATCATGACCTCTCTTAGTGCGCGGAAGTTTGGTAATGAGATCCATAGCGATGTTTTCCCATTTCCAAACTGGTATCTCTGGTTGCTCCAATAAACCAGAAGGATGTTGATGTTCAGCCTTAACCTTTAGATAAGTAAGGCATTTTGACACGTATAAGGCAATGTCCT